>JASANF010004059.1:0-37500 GCA_030248245.1 Trissonchulus sp. WLG1_4 | reverse complement strand
AAAAATTTACCCAATTTTTCCCTGGGGGCTGCCGTCCCCAGACCCCTGCGACTATGTGGCTTACTATATAGCAACATTCACTAAAAAAACGGAACTCTTTCGTTTTTTCGAAAAAAACGGATGGGTTTTTTTCAGAGTCCATGACTTACACAGAGCCAGAAATCGTGGAGAAAGTAGAAAAAAAGACTAAATTTTAATTTGTAGTGGTGCAGTAGCTTCCAAAAAGTTAAATTCAAAAAATTTTGTCAAAATTTCTCAGACCACCCAAATTTAGAGTCGGAATATCGACCTTGGAAATTTTGGATAAAGTATCATATTTTCATCAACATCCATCCAATCACTCCCAAACTCACCACAATGATAATCTAAACTATTGTCTATCTTCTGTCACAATCTTATCCCTCGGAGTGACGTGTACTCCGAAATACAGCATCCGTCTTTTTTCGATAAATTTTCTCGAAAAAAAACGGAATGTTTGATCCGTGTTTAGATCACAATTATATCGTCCTGTTTTGAATATTATTAACTTTATGGAGAAAAAAAGCCTTGGAATGAATCCACAGTCAGTCCCGCTCCCGCCCCACAGTGAGGGTCCTGATAGGTCTACATTGGCCAATTTTTTAAAAATGGTTTTTTGACGTCTCTGGGGATAAATTAGGAACGCGAATTCGATATTCATTTTTGTTTAGAAAATCTTTTGGACCCCCCACGACCCCCCTTAAGGAATTTCCCATTGAGGGTCCCCAGCGGTCAATTTTTCGAAATGAGGATTTTAATGCTTTTGGAGATAAATTGAGCCGCTGAACGCGATCATAGGATCCTCGTCGGCCACCCGTTATTGCAGTCGAGAGTTAGCTGCTCGCACTTATTTTTGGTGATCGACTGTTTCAGGTTTAAGGCTGTCTGCATTAGTTGTTATTTTTTTTCACAATTCCTTGTTCGAAGTGCTCTATTATACGATGTTGATGAACAAAAAAGATTTTTCTTGATGTTCGAGTTCTAAAAAGTAAAGTTTATGCAGGGATTGGGTGTTTAATCACCTCCGTTATATTTTTGAAAAAATCCGTTTTATCTAGGGAAATCATTATCAAAAAAAACGGACGATTTTTCTTTTTTGCAGAAAAATAGACTTTTCATAGAAAAAATTTAGATGCTAACATAAGCTGAATATGATTAAGATTCCTATGATACATCAACTGTGTGTTTTGACCCATTTTGAAAAAAAAATATGACAAAAATTTAAAATCTCCGTTTTTTTAGTTAAGGTTGCTATATATACCTTGTTATTATCTTTCATCAAAGCCTATGCACGTATACTGAGTATACTATGCTGCATCTAGTTGTCTGTTTATTTTCCTGTCGGAAAAAATTTCTGATACGTCTCCAGTTGACCAAATTAGGCCTAAAAATTTAAAAAATCTCCATTTTTTTCCTGGGTACACCAGTACACCACTGGCTTTTATTAATAAAAACAGACTCATCTCATTGCCCTTGATATGGCTGCGGCTATAGCAAGTGAAACAATTCTTTAGACCTCCGTCCCCCCGAAATTGAAGTCTGGGACCCTCGCCAGTGATGTGTATAGTGTGTGTGTGTGTATGTGACTGTGTGTGTGTGTTATGTTAGTGTGTGCATGCGCATTACACTGTGTCGCGCCTGTGGGCTATATATATGTGTGTGTCTAAGAGTGTGCTGTGTTTTGGGACCTTGGTCTACTTTTGACAGCAGTCGCAGGCATCAGAACAGTAAAGACTTGCATAGGCTTTGATGGAAAAAATAATAACAAGGAGTAGTCAGCCATAGAAAATGCAGGGGTTATTGATAGGGTCGCCCTCAGAAAAAAAAATTCGAAAATTTTTGGATTTTTAGGCAAAATTTGGTCAATTGGAGACGTATCAAGAAATTTTTTGGCGGGGCGATAAAAACCAAAGGGGGGACCCTTGTTGCGAATTTCTTAAGGTTGACCTTAAGGTTAACTTCTTAAGGGGACCAAAAGGGGGGGATCGCGGCCCCCGCGACCCCCCTCCCCTATCTCGTGTGAATCAGGCTTAAGGATTAGATTAAATAATTTTTTCAGTGTAGCGTAAAAAACCGAGGACCTTTTCGACCTTCGCTTTCATTGAGCTAGTTGAAGTAATACAAGAAGTTGGACACAAAAAGCACAGCACTGTTTATAAAGAATGAGCACTGCAACATAAGAATGCTAGAATAAAAATAAAAAGCTATTTGTATGTAGTCCTAGTATATATACTTAAACTAATACGATAAATATTACAATATCCATTTTAAACAATAAAGCACAAACGATAAATAATAAGGTATTAGAAGCTAGTGTATATTTAAATTTGTATTGTATTTTGTATTTGTATTTAAAGTATATGTACATGTATAAGTATAGCAAATATTTCATATATACACGTAATACACAATAGTGTTGAACGCATGATGCTTCGATGTCAAAGAGAATAATAAACAAGAATTTGATACCAAGCCTAGCTAAATAGTCACAAGAGGGTCGCCAGAACAAAATCTGAATAAAATTTTTGATTTTCAGCGCCAATTTGTGGTCAGTTGGAGGCCTATTGTAAAATTTTCATGGACGAATAACATAAAAATTAAAAGCAAAATCCCTTTGTCAGAGAATGTTTCCGATGTGCTCTGCCGGGCATAAAGCCAGTTTAGTGAGGCTAGGTTGGCTGGTTGGTTGGTGGGATTGTGTGTGGACTCCCTCCCCCGGCTCATAATATACTCCGGCCGCGCATATATGGCGAGTTCCAATTCCAAATGGCATATATAGGCCTAGCAGAGTATCAAACTGTGTGCTGTGTGTGCTGGCATTGAAGTGAGCATGTCAAACGGGCTGTGCTGTCTCAGTCTCTCTCTGCCTGCCTTTGCCAGTCTCTAGCGCATATTTGCCATTTAATGCCATGTAACTACGTAGTTTCCCGTTAGATACCTGGCCTGCCTGAGCCTGCGCGCCTGTGCCCCGCCAGTGGAGTGCTACACAACACAACACTAGTAAAAACCAAACCCTTTGCATACTGCTAAGACTTGTTTTTTCCTTATTCTAGAATCCAACTGATAGATAATAACATGATATCAACAATTATATACATATACGTATACATAGTGCATGACAGACGTATATTACAATATTTATATATACAGTATATAAAATGCGTACGTTAGGGCGCCGCGACCGCCCCCCCTAGACCTAGAGCCGTCACTGAGTGTACGAATTACGTACCACGTACGTATATGATATGGGAAGGGGGGGCGGAGTTCTGCGAACATTTTACGCGGGCGGAGGTCTGCGAACATTTTACGCCTGGCTGTTATTAGCAACCTTAACTGTAGCAGGCGGGGGAAAAACCCGCATTTTCATATTTCGTCATGTAGCTCATATTTTCAGGGGAAACCAAAAAAATCTGTCGCAGGCCTAGCCTTGCTCTAAACGCTGGGACCGGTTTTATTTAGCTATCTCTTACCGATTTTTGGCGGGAAGCCGAAAAGTTGCCGGCGAAAAAACCCATTTGAGGGAAAGTACACAAGTTTGAAAACTGCCCTTCGCAGCCCAATATAAAAATTTAAATTTTCAGATTTGAAAACAAAACAAAACATCTTAATTTTGCCTGCAAACGTTGAAAACAACTAAAAAGTTGCGATACCGCTGCAAATGCATGCAAAATTTGCACTTTGTGGCCAGACATGTACACGGGGTCTCGGTCTGGGGGTGGGGCTTGCTTGTCCCAGAATTTTCGAAACTTTAGGGGGGGGCTTGTCCCGACTTTTCCGGGACTTGAGCGGACAAAAACGCAAAAATTTGGAAATTATGCCAAAAAAGAAAAAACTTCGGCAAAATTTGGCTATTTTTAGAAATGTTTCGCTTTTTGCTCATTTTTGGAGCATTTTACGGCGATCGAGGGCAATTTTGGAGTGTTCGGTCACTTTTTTTTCAGCGTCAAGGAGGGGGGCTTGTCCCGGTGGGTCAAATCTGAGCGGGGGCTTGCCCCGGAAACTCAAATCTGGGGGGTCCTGCGCCTGCCCCCTCCTCAGACCTCCCCATGTACATCTGTGTTTGTAGCTATATACTTTTTACCCCATCGACCCCCAGTGGAGACTGGATGGTAGCGTGAGTGCGTGTGACTGGTCGTGACGGCTATATTTTAACTTTATCCGGTTATTCGGCGTTTAAACAAGAGAAATTAACAGGTTAGAATTGAAAACATACAAAAAAAACTGGCCATAGTACCAGAGAAAACTACTTTCCGCTGCAAAATGACCTCAAAATGACACAGTCCGACTATTAGGCCGTCTTCCACAATTCGATCAAGAAAGTGTCAGTATGCGCATAATGCGTGGCGCATTTGTGTTGATAATAGACGTCTTTTCGCACTACCAAGTTTTTTTGGGTAGCTACTAGGTTTTTCGACATCACCAGACCATTTTCAAAAAGTGGGTTTTTTCCTCCACATGGGTTTTTTACCCCGTCTAATTTCGGTCATGATCTCCCTCGTACGAAAGAAGAAGGGACCTGCCACTGCGATCATGAATAGAAGAAGGGTAGTCCTCTGCAAAAGTGTTTTTACATTTGAGTTCGCATCTCTTAGTGCTGAGAAATGAGACTCCAAAATTCACCTCCCTTGGAGCCATGTCGGGTAAAAAATAAGGGGGTCCAATTTTTAACTCATAAAAATTACCAGCGAGACCCCTTTCGGAAACCGCTTTTATACGTTTGCCTACAGGGACTGTGCTATACGATGGCAAATTTTTAGACCTGTACCACGTACCCTAGTTCCGGAACTGAGGTGGGTTTTTTCCCAAAAAAATGGTGTGGGTTTTTCCCCAGCCTGCTATAAATAAAACGGAGATTCTAAAATTTTCAAATATTTTTTGTTAGGTATACATAATATATGAGTAAATCTGTGAATTTTTACATAATAATTATCGTTTAGCAATTTAATTATCAGTTTTCTCGCAATTTTTGGCGTGAGATTCACCGTTTTACGAAAAACTTAATTGTCGGTTTTTTTCGATAACGTTTTATCTAAATAAAACGGAATTTTTTCATAAAAAACGGAAGTTATATTACCCTTCTTTAATAAAAAACTCCTGTGTATTCAAACTTAACGTAAGGAAGAGCGTCTCGTAGTAGTGTACAATGCGAAAATAAGCGGTAATGAGTATTTTACAGTAGGAATATGCTATGAATTTTGTGACCAGACACCAGAGTCGATACACGAAATTGGGACTAACAGATTTTGACTCGGTAATGACTTTCCCGTTCCTCGAAACGTCATAAAATGCTATGTATAAATTTTGAGCTTCTATGTTTTTTTGATTCACAAGCCACTATGAATCGGGCAGGCTCACTTGTTAGAATTGCCAAGATGGTTCAGACGTAGTCGGTGTCGGACCCTAAGAAAATTTTGAACTTTCAAAGCTTTTTAGCGGTTTTGTAGTTCGTACCAGCAAGAGCAAACCCATTAATTTTGAGTGCGAAACCATGCAGTGAAGCCTCCCGAATGAGAAGGAAAGTCTTACAAGCGTTGAATTTCATAAATTTGTTATTCTAGTCTAGTTTTTGAGGCCGATAACGCTTATTTACAGCTATATACGTTCACAATTTTTACCCAACCTAGAATACTATTTTTTAGTAGTTTGATCAACAGTTCGTGAAAGTATACTCCCAGAATCGCAGAAAAAAATAAAAAATTGACTTCCGTTTTATTTTGGTAAACATTCTCTAAATAAAACGGAAGCCGCAGCTCATCTTTAACTGTGGCAAGGTGCAGGAATATATATTCTTGTTGCATGCACGACGGGGGCTAGTCCGCTAGTACGCGCAAGGTCGTGGATGATTATAAAACTTTTGCAAAATCATAGAGTTCAAATTTTGGGGCGACTTCGGGGTGGTCTGACTTTTTGACTTGAAATTTTTTTTAGGTTAATATCTAAGCTACTTTTTCTGTTTAGCATACAATAAAAGATATTTATCTGTTGTTTCGGTGAAATAGGTTTCAGTATGATTTTTCTGGAAAGCCCCTCCGTTTTTTTATGAAAAAATGGCCTTCCGTTATTTTTAGCTAAGGTTGCTATATGCTACTACAGGTATTATTGTTTCAGAAAGTATGGTTTGGAAATAAGGATGACGTGGTTCTTTGGTCGCCAACACCACCACAGAAAAGATCTCAGACCGTTTAAGGCTGGAAGATTTAATCAACTTTGCAGTCTGGTCGGAATACATTGTTGCTATAAATTACGATAACAATGTAACTGAAAATCAGTGGACGATCTTTGTTGTTTGATATCAAACCAATAGCCTGGCGCTTTAGTGCGTGTGTGCAAACTCTAGACAGACAAGTTTCATTATTATCGCACTTACTGACCCTCCAAATACGACGAATCCACTTCCTATTCTGATGCCAACTAAATGGAATGATTGCTTGCCTTTTGGCTAAACTGCTGAATCCGTGAACTGCCCGAAATGCCACATAGATAGAAGTATATATTGTATATCTACGGATTGTGACTTTATTATACGTATATTATTCCTGTTGTATATGCCTTCATGGTTCACACGCGAGCAGACGTTTGCACAAGTCAGCCACCGACAGTAGCAGAGCAACAGACGGAGGAGAGTGGAAGCTCGGATGGAGAGGGCGCGGGTGAGGCGTTGGGATTCCTGAAGGGCCAGAACGGATCTGTCGCTGACTCCCATGTGCACTCGGCCTCCTTTCAGGTAATTACCATTGCCAAAGGGGGACTAAATAGGGGTCAATTCGGAGTCGTAGGGAAACATGATTTAATTGTGTGTCAATGTGTTAATGACAAATGGATTGAATATCACGACAAGAGGAACATAGTCAGTCATTGTTGAAGTAACGCCCCTGATACTCCATGTCCATTGTCACGGAGATGAGCCCTGCATCCCAGGGTGTAACCGCCAAAGAGTCATTCTCTGTCTGCTGGGAACCTTTCGTTTTTACCTGTATAATAACGCTGTAAGTTGTAAGAACAATTAAGTTAGTTTGCTATTGCTATACACTGATGTGTAAGGAATCAGCATTCAAGTCAAGATCAAGGGTGTATATCGGTTGACGATTACGAACGTGTGAGCCTTTTTTTTTGTGTGCATTTAATAATCTACAAAAATAATAATAATAATCTAGCATTTAATAACCTGTATATAAAATTAAAAAGTGTAGTTTTCTTTATACATACATGTATAATTCAGCAAAGGAAATTGTTTGTTCCCATAACATTGTCTCATGTTAATCAACCGCAGTGGTGTACCCAGAAAGAAATTTCGGGGGGGGAATGACTTTTCGATTTTTAGTAATGGGTTGAAATGCACTTTAGCAATTTTAACACTCGTAAAACGCCTTACAAACGCAAGATTACTAAACCACAAGGCTGCTGGGGTCTGGGGGCCCCCAGAAAAAAATAGGGAAAATTTTCTATTTCTTGGCCAAATTCTGTCAATTGGAGGCGTATCGGAAAGTTTTTTCGACCAGACCATAAAAACCAAAGGACACAAGGTTGCAGGGGTCTGGAGGCGGCAGCCCCAGACAAAAAATTGGCGATTTTTCCAATTTTTAGACCGAATTTGGTCAACTGGAGACGTATCAGAAATTTTTCCGACAAAATTTAAAACAAAAGATGGGATTGTCATATCAGACGGTGTATTCCACAAGTAAATGTAGCATGATATACTCGTGTAGACATGCACATGCAGCATAATGTAGTTGTGTATATATACATGCATAGGCTTTGATGAAAGACAATAACGAGGAATAGTAAGCCACATAGTCGCAGGGGTCTGGGGACGGCAGCCCCCAGAAAAAAATTTGGGAAAATGTTTGATTTTTAGGCCAAATTTAGTCCATTGGAGACGTATCAGAAAATTTTTCCGGCCGGACCATAAAACCAAAGGGGGGACCCTTGTGTAAAAAATCACTGGGGAAAAGTTTCGGGGGGGGGGAATTCCCCCCATTCCCCCCCCTGGGTACGCCCTTGATCAACCGATTAGTAGTAGTAATTAGTAGTTAGTTGGTTAGTCGGTTGTTTTCCTCCCGCTCGTCAGCAGCTAGCAACATCCCGCGGCCTTAAGGGGGGGGGGGGGCTACCCAGGTCAAAAATCAATGTTCTCCAATTTTGCTTATTTTCACATATGTTACTCCCCCAAGGCACCTCTACCTCAGATAAGAACAATTAAGCTTGAAGGTGCACTTTTGGTTCAGTGTGTTTGTCAGTGTATTTACATAGGCGAAAGTACGCCAAAAAGCCGAAAAGTAGCCCTTATTTGGACAGTTCTAGCACAAACCACATTAAGCCAATCAGGCTGAAACTTGGCATAGTAGTAGCCCACATGTATGCGCAAAATCGTATGATCCGGATTCTTGATATGTATTTTCAATTCTAAAATCGAGGGCGAAATGTGAAAAAATGGCCGTTTTTTGGACCCGCCAAATTTGAGTGATTTTACATTTGACGTCATTGCTCAGGCCATGGGCAAAAATTTAAAAAAATGGATCATAGATGTTGAGATATGACGTTAGGCTATCGAATTATGTAAAAATCAGCTTCGTCAGTGTTAACAAAAATTTCGAGTAAAGGGGCGCTTTGCAACCACAAAAAACTTTTTTTTGAGCCTATGATTTACACGTAAAAATCAATTTTTGGGAGCCCCAGCTAAAAAATTGGCAAAAGCATTGGTTCCAGTTTGTCTGCGATGCGCCCTCCCTGGGGCTACATTGTGTGCAAAATTGAAGCGAATCGGAGAACCTAAAATTTTCACTTTTTCAGGTAGCCCCCCCCCCCTTAACGCGTCACCCGTTCGTAGGTCCTGCCCCTTCATCGTTCTGGGGACATCGCTCGAGGTAAAAACAGATAGGAGGTTGGTTAGAGGGTTCTGGCTACGTATATAACTAGGTGGATCATACATGGAACGGGGTCAAACTTTGGGGCGGAGGGGGACCTCTCCGGCCAAATTTTGGGCTGGGGACCCTCGCCCCCTGATCGACCAAAAATACCCTAAATGTTGCCAAATTTTGGGAATCCTCCCCCAAGCCCCTCGATTTTGGGGGGTCCCCGTCATACATGTATGCGGTGGATTCAGAACACAGTTGGTACGCGCCCGGACACAACTCGCTATCTTTCCACTTTCCAGCCTCTAGGCAGTCTCAGGTAGGGCGATATAGATTTGTCCGTATATACTCCATAGCGGCATAGCGCCCCCCGCTAACTTTCATTAATATTTAAACGGCTGTTTGCACTTCTGTGAGAAAGATAGCGCGGAGGCGGGACCCTCTCTCTGAGGTCTAAGTGCGCTAGCTCATACATTTGAACTTAAATAATTGTATATGTATATAGCAATACAGCAATATATTAATACTAATAGTCCAACAGTTCATTATTACGATGAAGATGAAGTAGCAAATAAAACACATTAAAAGAAGCCAATGTGCTAAACTATCTAAAAAACTTTCATGGACTGCGGCGGATCGGGAGGACCAGTAGGGATGGAAGTCTCGGTTTACTTTCCGAGACCGAGACCAAATTCCGAGACCGCAAAAACCGAGACTGGGTCATTTTTTGTCATTTTTCTCACTGGATGTGATGACTTTTTACAAGTTTTTAGGTAAAGTAAAATTATTACAAGACCACGGCCAGACACCGTATGTAAAATATAACAGTAACATCACGACAATTTTGGGTATATTCCCGGTTCTTCTTTGTGTGGGACCTTTTCGTTTTGAATATTGTGAAATTTTCATTTCTGTCCCAAAACAGACGCAATTTGACCTTGTTCTCGCCAGAAAAATAGCACTTTTGACACTGTCTCGAATTTAGTTAAAAATCGCTCAGAATTTATTGTAATTACTGTTATTATTAAAATACACCCAAGCTAGAAAAGCTTTTTGGCTTAAAATTTAGCCCATGCGCATCGTGATGCTCTTTCATTCTTTGGTAAGGCAGGAGCCCCCATGAGCGGGCCCCGTCAATCCCCTGGGACTTAAGGTGGTAGTTACGTTTTCGAAGTTTTTGCAATAATTCAAAAGTTCCTTGACCGAACATAATCAAATTCGGCACGGACATTGCTAATGTAATTAGCAATATTTCAGCTAATTTTGACATTGATTCAGACTTTTACCGCTAGTTTATAGCTCAAAAACTGGATTTTTTGTGTATTTTTTGAGGACTTACAAAATTGTATGCAAATTTTTGTGGCTCTTACACTACTCAGAAAAACCATTTAAAAAAGGTCTAACCCATTTTATTTTAAGAATATTTTCAGCTAAAATATGACATATTTCTGTTAGTCGTTTTAGGCGATCTGTAACTTTGAAGTTTTTTACCTCAATTCTAACTTCTCATGCCAATATCACAAAATACCAATAACCACTAGGCACCATAATTTACATGTATATGGTCCCTTATGCATCCATTATACTTGCAAAGTTTGGTTAGTATATGCCACAGCAGCCAAGAGCATTGGCAGTGTTAATAAACCCCTTCAAAAATTGCAAATTCTGCTTCATTCTCCTGAAACGTCATTTTTTAAACTTTTGTCCGCCATTTTTTCAACGGGTACGGGAAAACTGTGCTTAATGTAATATTAGCTGACCCCAACGAGGCCCTATTCAACTAAATTGAATTTTTTTAAAAAATCCGTCATTTCTGAGCACAATGAATGATTTCAGTTGAAGTAACCAGTATCCTGTTCAGTTCATAAGAATGCAAAGAAAGCATATTTGACAGTAGCCAAATTAATTTGCCCTATACCTTTTTCGAATTGAGTGAAAAGGTTGATCATTTTTTTAGTTACCGCCTACCAAAGTCATAAAAACTGCCGTTTCTTGACTTTTCAGAAAAATTTGAGGCAAACTTTTGCTCACTGTAAAAATCTGCTAAATTATTACGTTTAGTTAAGCATACCAGTACTTTCATTAACCCATCAACGTGCCTTTGGTATAAATTTCTTGACTGTATGCGGAATTTATTTACCATAGTGAAGAATTAACGAAATACGGGGAAAACTGCATAAAATTGAGCTGATGAGCTTCACCAAAATAGTTTGCGTGCACACTATGAGTAACATCGACTCTTGAAAAATTGTAATTTTGTAAAAAATAAGTTGATTAACAATATGCAAAAGACCGCTTGCAAATTGATTTAGTAATTGCTACAAAATAGACCATTGAAAAAAGCTGCGAAAACGTAACTACCACCTTAAGTGTAATACGCGTATGTTTTTTATGTAAGTGTTAAGTGTTTCATCCGCATGAATATGATATATGATTTGTGACAGTATAGCCAATCGGGAAAAAAAACCCACCCCGTTTGTCGGGGAAAAAAACCCACCCCAGTTTCCGAGCTTAGGGTGGTTCAATTGGTACCAATTTTTGTGTGCAATAAAACACCCTCTTAACAACTCCATACACGAGTTTAGAACTGATTCTGATCATGTTTACAATTTTTATGAGGAATCGAAATTTTGACTGTTTTCACCTACGAAGCTTGAAAATTTTGGCCAACTTTGAACCATCGGTGCTCCTCATCTAAACAAAGTTATCTAAATCTGTTCAAATCCCACGGAGGCCACCTATAGGGCTACAAATTAAGCAAAAATGTTGAGTGCCACACTGCACCATAGCTGAGCCACAGTGGCTCAACTTCACATGGGAAAAAACCCACGTCGGGGAAAAAACCCAATTTTTCAAGTTGTGTAATTCGATGAATAAACGTGATAGAAACACAAAACCGGTCTCGTTGGGTGCCCATATGATGAGAAATTACTAACGAACCCGGAATTCTGGCGAGGAACGAAACCTGTTCGGGTAATGTTTCAAAATTTGAATACCCTAATTTTTTGCAAAATTTTGCCGTAAACAGCCCAAAATGACGTGATTAGATGTTTCAAACAAGAATCAATGCTTTTTAACGTCATATTATGACACAATGATGGTTTTTTAGTGCCTACTATCCACAGTACCCCTTGACTCAGTACATTTTACATGCTAAATATATTAAAATGCTTGTTTTCTGAATGAAACCTTATTAAAATCGATAGAAAACGACTGTATAGCACTGTTATAGCGATTACGCAACTCTGCGTGCAATTTCAGTAAAATTTGATTTTTGAGAACTTTTCACTAAGTGACCCCATGTGAATTTTGGGGCCAACTTTGATGGCTTGCTGTAGGCCAACCGGTAGAGGTACGAACGAGTTGGGGTGTGCGTTCGAAAGAGGAGGTGGTACTCTATCAGATGCATGCTCAACATCGCCGGTAACATGCTCATGACGTGTTTTATTGATCGATGAAATTGGGTTTTTTTCCCGACGTGGGTGTTTTCCCCGAATTGGGTTTTTTCCCATGACTTTAGGTCAAAATTTCTGCCATGATGTAAATGATACCAAAACGTTTTATGCTGCATTTTACGGCTTAGGGTAAGGCTTGATAAGAAAATAAAAAGAAACTTTTAATTTTGTGTATTACTTGGGATATGACCAAAAGTTTCCAAAGTGGGTTTTTTTCCCGACTGGCTATAAATTTTGTCTTATGTACGGGCTAAACTCATACTAATTGGAGTTTACGGTTAACTAAGTGAAGCCACCTATTGGCATAAAGAAGCTGACCAGCCAAAAACGAATACTAAAGAATAAAATGTAATGATAATCACAAAGACAGACAGATCTGAAAGATAGTGTGAAGTAAGAAACCTAATCACAAACACATTATTTGAAGCAGCTGTGCTTACTGATAAACTAAACAACCACGGTAAAGTCGTTTTCGGAAAAAATGACCAAATGTCACTGATTGGGTTCAAATTTTGGTGAAATGGAGACTTCCGAAAAAAATTTCTGCCAAACATAAAAGGGAGGATCACAGCAAAATTTTTCATAGATTTAAAAAACCGAGACGTTTCGACTACCGAGACCGTGACCGAAACTGGGCTAGTCTCGGGTTTTGACCGAGACCGAGACTTCCATCCCTAGGGACCAGCAGGATTTTAGTTTTTGCAGTCATGCTATTTTGCTTTGCGTGCCTTCTGGAAGGAGCCGACGTCCCCCCCCGTAATTAGTATATAATTTACTGCTATAACTTACATCGCATTATGTAGTATCCACTGGTAATTAATTTGGTCTTCATTATGTGTATAATTTCATGCATATAATTTTTATATCTAATACCAAAAAGCTTTTCTAAACTTTTCCATCCAACATTATGACCGTTTCTGTGATATCCATCCAACATTATGCCCGCTTCTGTGAGACACTGTGACAGGTGACAAGTATTTTTTTCGCTAAACTAGCTTAGGAAAAAGGTAACCTTATTGAACCAGTTGGCGTAATGCCACATGTCAGTGTGTCATGATCGTTAATACTTTATTTACTTTAGTCAATTATGATAATTACTTAATTTAATTATGATATGATCATGCACTCTTCAGACTTCAGTCAAAATTAGTATATAAATAGGAGTACTAGGTACTAACTGAACCATAAGCAATCTTTATGTGGTAGTTTATCTATTTTTAGCAGTTTATTTAGCATTTTTATCCGGCGTCACCGGAAATCTTGTCCTATCGGAGACCCTGTCCCCCCGTCCCCACGTACAGGATATTCTGTCCCCCTTTAGGAAATTTTGTCCGCCTTTCAGAAAATTTTACCATCTTACTGGGTTTTTTTTCGCTGGCAAATTTTCGCAATTTTGCGAAAAGCTTGAAATATTTTTCGCAAAATCAAATTTTTTGTTACTTAATGCAGTAGATTTTACATTTAAATGTTAATAAAACATTATTACGCCTATACAGGATTAAGACTGTCGCAATTTTTACCCGTTTTGGCCAAAAAGCAATGATTTTGACATTTGTATTTAAATTTATGGAGCCGTCCTGAGAATTTTGTGTAATTTTTCACAATCGATGTTCAGCCGTAAAGAAATTTCAGAAGACCCGGCCAATGACCAAGTTAGGCCTGAAAATGCTAACATTTTGAAAGGTTTCTTTTCTTAATTATGTCACCTCTGAGTCTCCGACAGTCCGACCCCTATTATACTGTCTAGTGTCTATTAGTGTTACATGCAGTCGGTGTGATGATACATGGAAGAAAAAGTGTCCACTTACAGTCACTAGAAACATCAAGTCACAAAGTTGCACGAGTCCGCGCCTAGGGGATCAGAAAAAGTCGGAGAAATTTTCAATTTTTAGGCCAAATTTGGTCAATTGGGGACGTATCGGAAATGTTTTCCGACTAAACCACAAAAATCAGCGCATAGACCTTACGAGTTCACCTCCACTGCGTTGAAATTTTTTCGCAATTTTGCGAAAAGGTTTGAAATTTTTTCGCAATCATCAAATTTTTTTCGCAATTGCGAACGTTTTTGCGCAAAAAAACCCAGCCATCTTACAAATTGGTTAGGAATTCTTGTCCCTCTTTCAGTAAATCTTGTCCCCCTTGGCCCCTACAAACTGCTTAGGAAATGTTGTCCTTTATTGAGGAAATATTGTCCTCCCTTTCAAGAAATCTTGTCTCCACTACAAATTGCGTAGGAAATTTTGAAGCTGTCGCGTGTATGGCAGTAATGATAAAAAATTGCAACTACATACATAAATGCACGAGACTGCTGACTATTTTGTCAAAAAATGAAGGGTTTTTTCCGAAAGCAAACTAATCGACGACGACCACGTATATATATATATATATATATTGTATGTATATATATATATATATATATATATATTGTATGTATATATATATATATATATATATATATATATATATATATATACCTATATATATACAATATGTACGTAGATATATATTGTATATATGTGACGATTATTAATTATATATATAGCTTTTAGCAGCTTTGAATTTGATCATAACTCCAAGGGCTCAGCTTCGGTTTCTTAGGTTTTCTAGGCTTACGGTGGTTCACTTAAGAAAATTTACTTCTCTCAGCTACACTGAAAGAGTTGGTTTTTCTCCACAGGATCAAACCCAATCAATCATAATAATGCACTTTTATAAAAGACTGTGTTGTCTAGAACTAAAAGATGTCATCTTCGGTGTAGAATAGGTTCTGTTTTAGCTGGTGTTATTTATAAAACACTGCTTAAGCTTTGTATATATACATTTAATGGAGAAGATCTTGTTCGTAAGTTGCACGTCATATTAGCCATGCTAGTAAGCGGCGAGTATATAGCATGAATTCAGATTTTGCATAGCTACCGTTTAGTGTTTATAGTCTTAAATCTATGTTTAGTAGGACTCGATTCCATACGTGGGAACTGGGCAGCTAGCTAGTTTTGGGGGGAAGGATGTGCAGCAACTTTTCCGCCGATTTTGGGCTTCGTGAGCCACCATTTTCGCTTCGTGAGCCACCGATTTTGCCGTCCTGAGCACCTTCAAAACATTTCGGGGGGGGGGGGATGAAGCACCTGTATGTGAAGGGCCAGGCAGGGGTGAAGTTGCCATCGGGGGGGAGGGGTCAAAATCCCCCCACGCCCAATCGTCTATTCCTTTTTTGGGCGTCTTGTGTTGTCTCCTCACATCCCGTTTTTTATTTTTCTCTAAAACCTTTCTTCCGATTGCTGACATGATTTAGGCATTCTGAATTCTGCTAAATGTTTAGTAGGCTAAAATGATTTTGCACATTTTCAGTACTTTGCTTGAACAGCTTTCTTACGACCTCATTTAATTTAACGTGCGCTCTGAGACTCGTTTTGCCGGCGCCTTCTGACATAAGTCTAGTCTGTCTATTTATAATTCAGAGAGTCGGGAGTCTGATGGTGGGCTTGTAGTCAAAAAAGTACGTAAATACCAAGCGTTAAAAAGTTATATATCTCCTCTGTGTGATATAGTAGTCTTTCACGGCGACGGATTTAGCTGCTTATGGGAATACGTATATATGTACTTATAAGTGAGTAAATCTGCACGTTTGAGATCAGTAATGTTTACCGATTTCTCCAAGCATAGAATAGGTGGCTCGCTTATTTTGGTGCCCACAATAGCCGATGTCTTATCAAGTTCAACATGTGTTACTTTGGGTGTTATGTTTTCTTTTCTCACGTCGTTTCCTCATCTTCATCGTACAATCCAAGTTGCACCATCCCGTCTCCCTCCTAGAGAAAGATTTTGGACTAAGCCTCTTTTGGTTTTCTGCGTAGGCATCTGAGCTGAGGGTGGACTTCGTTGTAGAGATGGTTAGATTTTGATGTTTTCTTTTTCATAAAAAGTTTATTGTTTCTTCAGGAGCCTCCGGTTTCAGAATGTTGAGTTATGATTGTGAACCGACAACACCGCTGCCTATTAGCAAACATATATCTGTTTTTCAATGCGACACTGTGTTTAATGTTTATCGTGTGGTGTGTGTGTGTGCGCGTGTTAGCATTCTATAGCAGGTGTGTGTGTGTAGTATTGACTTGGGTTGGCTGGCTGGCGGGCCGGGCGGGCAGTGTCGGTGCGTGCAAGTGAATAAATTCAAAACTAACTTGAGCCAAGTCGGCCGCGGCTTTCCCTTCTTGCTATCGTAGTCAGGCAGGCAAGCAGCAGGCCAGAGCCAGGCCAGTAGCCAAGGTTTATGCAATACCACACTGCCCGGACCACACGTAGTAGATGTATGTACGTGTTTTCTTTCCAACCAACAATATTTCTTAAGGTTAAACTTCCTTCGATGGCATATATAATGAATGTACGTATGCATATATGTGCGTGTAAGCAGGCTATTATGTAGATTCATAAGTTGCTATTACGTCTCTCCTATTATATAGAATATAAACGTATGTATTATATGTGTATGGGTTGTGTATGCTGTAGATGTGTATGTATTAATGGATTATGATGGTTGTGTGGTTCTTGTTTCAGTACTTTACCAGCGCCGCACTGTCTGGCTTAGTGTGCGTGTGCGACCCGACAGGGCCCGTGCCCGATAAGGATTGCTTATCTCAAAGTTCTGCCTTCATGTCTGCTGTGCCATGTCTCAGAGAGTCAGTCCACACTTAGCTACAGCACAGGTTTCAATTCACATTTCAAATCCATGTGAATGTTTGTAATGGTTTATTTAGATTTTTCTTCGATGTATATATAAACGTTTGATAGTCATGAAACTCATCTGATTGGGCAATTTAGTTTTCGTAGTTTCGTATTCTTTTCAGGTGACGGTCAGAATAGTAGCAGAAAGTTCCATATATAAATCATATCAACAGCCGTGGCCACACAGCTTGGAGGATGGGGGGAGACCCCCCAAAAGTTGTTCCCAAGAGAGGGACGGGGCTTTTCACAGGTACATACGAAGAGGAAGGGTCCCAGCCCTATGTGGTCCCCAGCGTGTTGCTGCTGTCCTTCAAACTTTTTTTATTACCGTGTTTTGTGTATTTTAACTAAAAATTACAGTTCCTGATTAAATGTAAGCAATTTTTACCAACATTTGGTTCAGAATTGCCAAAATTGCTCCTTTTTAGCCAGTAAAGGAAAGGGTAAAATTTGCATTGGTTTTGGGAAAGAGAGCTCAGAAAGTAGTTGGCGCATGGGAGGATTGGTCTCTGTTCTGTTAGGCAAATAGTAATAATAATAATAATACATACCTTGAAGTATGAAAGAATGTAACGTGAGTTTTTCTTTTTCACTCAGATTTTCAAGCGTCTGCGCCCGAACTTTTGGTTTCAACTGTCTAGGGGTGGGTGCTGGGTGCGGTGCATTGCTAACCTTCATCCCCCTTTCGTTCATATCTGAGCTTCTGCATTTCTTTGTGCTCATGTCTGTGTACTGTGTGTATATATACGTCTACCCATGTTGTGGCTCCCTTTTCGACCGAAATTATCCCTAAAGAATCATATTGTAGAAGAGAACGGATACTAATTTTCGAGCTTCGGTAACATTGCGTGAATTTTTTTCTTTTTGGCCACAAATCCGGAAGTCAGTCCAGCTCTAGGCAATCACTCATGATAGCTAAATAACTATGGGTTATTTTATGTCCCTGCTTTCGTTTTGTCATTTTGCCAATTTTTATGGAGCTTGCATAATTCCTCATTTGTATGTGATAATGTAGATATTTTTCATTCTGATGATTGGCCCAAAAAATGCCTACTTTCCTAGACTATGCCTTTTTTTTGACTGACATAAATTGATGAATGTATAGTATATATATATTTTTTATACATCCTCAAAGTCAAATAAATGTTCTTTTTAAAGATTCAGTTGCTCACATGAGGAATCTCGACTTTCGTGAAAATTGACAGTTATATAGTAGCCATCGCCCGTCAGTAGCAACTGTTATTG
The DNA here is from genome assembly GCA_030248245.1 of Trissonchulus sp. WLG1_4. Lineage (NCBI taxonomy): Eukaryota > Metazoa > Nematoda > Enoplea > Enoplida > Ironidae > Trissonchulus > Trissonchulus sp. WLG1_4. The sequence continues at coordinate 19,211 of JASANF010004059.1, read as the reverse complement.
CTAATGTCAGCATTAAGATTTACATTAATAATTGAGCTAAAAATTTATATATTAATAACTGACATTAGGGGGTATGGTGCACTGAGCACGTAGAAATTTCTGGAGAAAGGGGTTCGAAGCATCGTACTTGAATATTTTTGCTTCCTGAGCCGCTGTGTGTTCCTCCGATGTCATGTCGGATCAGTAGTCACGTTCTAGAGATTCGAGCTTTCTTTTCGTCCAACCTCGCAGATGCATGCGAAAATTAACAAAGTTAGAAACGGATATTAGTGATATTACCCCTACTTACTATATCAACATAAAAATGTGTATATTATATACAATAGGGGTGCTGGGGACTGGAGTCTAAGTTGAACTAAGTCTAAGTTGTCTTGAATACGCCGGAAAATGTGTGAAAAGGGTTGAAAAGCATTGTAATCCTTTGCTTAGCTAGAAAAATTTTTGGGGAATGCTTCTAATTTTTTCAATGTGTTAGAAACTTATAAGACCCTTATTGCGCGGCCGCCTCAGCGGCCGTGCATATTAATTTCAGTTAATGCACTGAAAATAAAAATGCATGTAAATCATGCTCAGTTTCAGTGCAGCATTGAAGCCTGCTGGAATGACCAGCTGTGACTTGTATGCAACTCGCAGCGCGTACGTTGTGTGTGTGTGTATGTGTGTGTGCGTGTCTGTACATAACAAACGACAATGGCAAATTGAAAATCGATGATCTGCAATATCGATTCTTTTGAATCACTTTCAAGGCAGTTCTTTTGTGATGCTCTTAAAACATTTAGTTCTACGATTTTAATCGAATCATCCAACGGAGCTGTGGCCTAACGGTTAAGGCTTGTGATTGCGAAACGCAGGATAGGGGGCTCGATTCCCATCAGCTCTGAAATTTTTGCAATTTTTTTCTGACTTCGAAAGTAGAATAATGTTTTCAAATTGTTTCTTTGTATGATATAAAAATCAAATGTTATAGCATTCTATCAATTCTTAAATTGTATGTACTTACGCATACGTAAAACGTAATCGTCGAACAGATTTTCAGACTCATTCAGACTCCATTAAAAATGAAAAACTAAGTAGTGGCCAGTGGGTACTGACAAAAAATTTTGGTGCGTGCCGCGCCTAATTTTACCGATACGGTAAAATAATACTTTATTGTCGTCACGTCGAATTATGTGCGCAACAGAAGTTTTTGTTTTTCAGGGAATTTTAACGCTAGTACCGATACGATAGCTGTTTTTCCAACATAGTTTTTTGAGCGACATGATAACTGAAGTTAGAGTTTGCTGTGTTTTTTCCAACATAGTTTTTTGAGCGACATGATAACTGAAGTTAGAGTTTAGAATTTGTCACAGTTGGCGGGCCAAAGATTGATTTGGATCTAGAAGTTCGTAAAATTTGAGCCAAATTTTTAACTTCATCGGCATTGAATTTTTTATTATATACATATTGTTTGTGTATGAATGTATGTCCGTTTTACTGGACAAAAACAGGAAAAAGTCAGATGTTTCCATAACATATTGTTGATCACTTCGCATTCACTACGTAATGTATTTCACTATTTCAGTAATAATGATAGAAAGCCGAGATGTTAGTTATCAAAACGATTGGATCTTTTGTCAGAATGGTCGTAAATAATACGTGTATGTTGAATATATATACATACATTAAATGAGCATAAGTCGGCTGCTTAATCTTCGCTTTAACTGCTTCTTGCAGTCAAGTCAGTGAACTTTCCACTTGAAATCACTCAATTATTCTTAGCTGGCAAATAAAATGAACTTGGAGGGAGGTGGAAACTAATCACCATATACTCCGTTTAATCAAGGACAAGAGTCACGTTCGTCTTTCAAACTGATAAGACTTGCCCCGTAAGAAATTAAGGAATACCACTTTTCTTTTCATGTAAGGACTTGGCTTATACCATATTGAATAAGAAAGTGGCGCGCCTCACCGCACTTGGATTTTCTGGTATATTTTATAAATAGTGAATATGAACATGATTTTGGAATCATTTTGCACTTGGCACTTAAAAATATTGCACGGCATTGGGTATTTTTGATAGCTATTTTTACTTAATTTTTTGTCAAAATTGTTGCTTTTCAGCCAGAGAAAGTTTAAAATTGCGTCAGTCTTGGAAGAGTGTGTCAAAAATTAGTATATAAGTTCAGCTGCTCAGGGAAGGAGGGGGTCTTAAGACATGGAGGATTGGAGGGGGAGGGTATCCAAGATTTTTATGCTGTTACATGTATGGTCATATTTGACAGGTGCTTACTTTCTTCGGCGCTAGCCCTGGGGAGGTCGAGATCACCCCAGAGAAAAATTATCTCCCATCATTTTATATTCGAACTCGAAGTATTCCAGCTTTCAGCATCTGAACTAAAAGCATCGTTTGGTACGTTACAGTCTTGCAGCCGGAGCTTGTTGTACATGCCATAGCTCCATAGCTGAAGCTGTCCTTGTTTTTCCTTTCCAATAAATTTGGCAGTTAGAGTTCACACGTCTGGCGAAATTTTATTTTTCGATGTTTATAATTTGTTTTCAGATTTGTTATCAGTTGGCTTCATGAAGATCATACATGAGGTCTCAGTGGGGGGGCTTGTTGCGAAGTGTGGTGCTACCTGATCTCAAAAAATGCAATAATGGGAAATGTTTTTTTTGCAAAATTTTGATTTTTTGTAACTTTTTTTGGCTTTTTGCTTGTTTTTGAAGACTTAGAGGCAAATTTTAAGTTTTCGAAGAAACTTTTCAGAACCAAGGAGGCGGGCTTGTACCAATGGGTCAAATTCGAAGTGGGAGGCTTGTCCCGGGATGTCGAATCTTGGGGCAGCATGCGCCCCCCGGCCCACAGACTCACGTGTTTCATTAAGATTTGCGCCAGCAAATATCTTTATAATAAACGTGCGACCATAAGTTAAGTAAAAAAAATTATAGTTGGCACTTGGTATTGGCAGCTGCTGAATATGACTCGGTTCTCCGGTTGTCTACCCAGACGATACTTTTCGATCTGAGTGATAGCAGGATGGAAAATTTTGCAGACTAACTAAAATGAAAAATGATTATTACAGGTAGCTTGCTTAGCCATTGGATCCTGGAAAAGCATATTCAAGCCGAAACCTGGCGTCTCTACGCACCGACTGACTGATAGGGCAACCTAGGTTATTCCCATTAACGTGGGCTGTGTGTTGTTACCTGTTTCCAAAAGCTATCTGGAAAAAATACAGTTGGTTGGTTGGTGTTTGCAGATATTATTTTTAGCATGATGCGGATATTATATATATGTGTGTGTGTGTGCGTATGTACGTAGTATGTACTTCCGAATCTTTTAGTCAGTGCTAGCATTGCTGTTGTTTATACTATTACATATATAGCTGGTTTAAGTCGAGCTGAGCTGATGCAGAATGAAAGACGGGTTGAGTCTGAGATAGCATGTCCAAGCATACATGTAACGGGGTCAAAATTTTGGGGGGGCCTCTCCGGCCAAATTTTGGGGACCCTCCCTTCCCAGATCGACCAAAAATACCCTAAATTTTGCAAAATTTTCTAAAAATTCGCCAAAAAGTGCAATTTTTTCTAAATGTTACCCAAATTTTGGGGACCCTCCCCCCCTAATCCTCGATTTTGGGGGGGGGGTCCCCCCCATCCCTCTTCATACATGTATGTGTCCAAGTGCTAATTCCTAATATGGATTAAACGGAATAGAATCTAATCTGTTTAATCCATTTTAGAAATTGGCCCCAAGATTGATTGTTGAGTCGAGTCTTTAAATATATACTAGACCACGGTAACCAAAGGAAAAGTTTCTTGGGGCCCCTTACCTATTGAGAATCTTTCGCCAATTTTGAGAACATTGCACCATGATCGTTCAGAAAATACCATAAATTTTGCTTAATTTTTCACGCACGAACTGGACTGGACCCCAACTTTGCAAAATACTGTTGTTTGGGAATCGGTTGGGGACACAACGATAAGGACAAGTCTGAACCGGGCTTTATGCAGTATGCACCTTTTCGGTTTAGCAGCGGACTGTGGTTGTGTGGCGTGTGGCGTGTTGTGCGGATGGCTTGGGCCGGAGTGGAGTGGAGTGGATTAGCTACATCTGCTTATCAACTGGGCACACCAACAAGCAGACACTTACTCGACGCACACTTTGCCAGCTAACAACAAGGCTGTGGTGGTGGCTGCAAATACGCACGCACTCATTTCTCTTGTTGCAGCGTAAATACACTACGGACGTACGACTATAGACTGACTACTGACTGCCCCTCACTCACTTATAATTCTTGTTCGACTCCTCAAGTGCCTGCGTAGATGTGTACTCTTGATAGTATCTACCTGTGTGTACTCACTCTTGCGTATTATATGCGCGTATATATATGTGTGTATGTAAGGAATAAGCATAAGTTTGGCTGCTTAACCACCACAGAATTTTTGGCTGTTGTTTCAGCTGCCTAAAGCCAACAATATATTTTAGCATTTTTAATAAATGCCCCTGTGCCATGCGTATATATACGTGATTTTATCTGCTCGGTATTTGACAAGGCTTGTGTTGTTAATTTTATGAGGTTTTGCTTATCACAGCTACTATAAGCTTGGACAGTTGCCAGTAAATGTTCTTCATAGGTTTAAAAGAGTTCAGACCGCCTCGTCGTAGTAAGAAGGTATATAAACATATACACCTGTCCTCTACCTCTCCAATCACCACACATCCTAGTTTTAAACATAACGGCATGCATCACGATCACAGGCTATTCAGTATTCACTTAGCCATATCGGCATGGTTGCTGTATTGGTGATAGAACGGAATCTCGAATTCTGCATTCTAAGGGTAAAATATGTATCGCTTTTGTCCAGACCGTAAACCCCGAACCCGAACCAAACTCCGATCTCGAAATCAAATTTTCGACATTTCGTGAAATTCAGATTTTATGAAATTCAAACTAAGTTTATAAAAAAATTTCGTTTCCGGAATCCGTCTCATACCGTGATTACTGAGTAGGGGTGACTATATATGATAGCTGTTTCGGTTTCTCTCTTCAGCTTCGGGGAACTGAAAATGGTAAATTGTTGGGAAAATTTAAATTGATTTTTGAATTTTTTTAAATTGTTTGAACTTTGTATGTTTGCAGTCGTGAGAACCAGAAAACTTCGTTATATACTTACCAAAATTTCGGCTTGGTGATATTCGCTCACTCTCGCAGAGCACATTGTACGCATACGGAAGTGTCACTTCTAATTAATTACCGTCTGAGCTTAATTTGCTTATGTATGAAAAACTATTTTTGGTCAATTTGTAAATTGTGTTTCAGTCTAACTGGAGTTAGCACCCGCCAAACCCATTTGGGTCGACACCCTTTCATACATGGGTGGCGACTCCTACATGGCGCGCTCTTCTATAAAACTTCGTCTGATTCTATGCCATTGCCAGTAAACATAGTTAATTTGTTTGGGGGTTAGTTAGCGTTTTCACCGCCAAAGCCACAGCGAACGTGCATTTATATATACTGGCCCACTTTTAAGCAAAATTTTGTAGCGGGGGCTACCCCCCCCCCCCCCCAATGGATGGTGGCCGGTGGGGGGGGGGTCGCGCCAAAGACACAGTAAACAAATATGTCTTTTTAGGCAAAAAACAGTTTTTATACGTTATCACAGCTTCACTTACACTAAATGTGACAAAAAGGAGACATAAACCACACAAAAACGACATCTCTATAGCTAAATAGTCGCTAAAGGTTGTTTCGGAAAATATTTTGGGCTATGGGAGGGCACCCCATCTGAAATGGGATGGGCATTCCCCAGCCGAGCCCTCCTCTAAAAATACGCCACTTTATAGACAGACACAAGAGTCTGGTAGGTATGAAGATCTCGCCGGAGTCGCCATCACTGGAGACTTGAATGCTTTTGTCCTTGCTCATTTATTTTGATCCCATCTTACCTAATTATCTACTAGCTAAAGTACTCGGTGTGTAAAAGTGCCCGTTTCGATCATTAATTTAACATATATATATATATATATATATATATATGAGCAAATTTCCGAGAAGTTCAAAGATGGCTCTATGTATGGCCGGATGGGTCAAAAAATAGAATTGGCTGATTTTTGCAGAAATCAAAGGTACTTATGAGACTAGATTTGTGTCCAAATATTTCTTTCTAGAAATCACCCCAAGTCGAGATATGGTCATTTGAATTTTGAGCTATGCCGATTTTTTGGACAAATTTTACGTTCAACTTTGGTATCAAGGTTCTCAATGATTACGAATGGTAACGTTCCAGTGTTTTGTCACATGTAGCACCTATAAGTGTCATTTTATGTGCCAAAATATTTTTTACAAATTCTTTGTATTCTTTAGATTACATAACTTTTGCGTATCAGAGTTAGCTTTGGACACGAAATTTTTCATCACTTTTCACCTTCCTGAGCCACCGTTTTCAAAGAGCAGGAAAATATTTTTCTTGCATTATTATGCGCTAGATATGTGCTATCTAGCACTAGAATTTCAGAAAAAATAAACGACTCCTGTGTGTGCCACAAGCAAAACTTATGACCATGTTGAACTACAAAATATCAATTATGGACATTCTGCTGTTATTATTTTTTATTCCATTCCTTTTGAGCCACCAGGAACATTTCACATATTGTTTTTCTAATGTTGGGTAATTTTTTATACATTTTGTGACGTATTAGAATCAACCAATACGGTAAAATTGTGCACTTTTCAGCTTGACGAAAGGACTACGCATTAAAGATTCAAGCGATTTGGTGCGACTATCCCTTTGTGAACTTTAAGCAACCAGTTTAGGCTGGCGTCTTTTTGTTGCTAGTAATAATCTTCTAAACCCTTAACTTTTGTATACTTTACTGAAAAAACACACAGAAATCGGCATTTTTTTAGAAATCGTGCATATAATTTAACAACCATATCATACAGACATACGTATGTTTTTAGCCATAGCATTACATACATTTTATGCACTAGCTTAAATTACGGTTACTAAAGGTTTTTATTTTTTTAGAATGCTGAAAAATTAACTTCGGTAGAGGTTTTTAAAAGGTTTGATTTCAGTAATGCATCAATATTCATACCTCAACAAATGTTGGTCAAATTTTTGGCCCAAAAATTTTTCTAATTGAATAGCAAACTATGTAATTATTGTTCAAAATTTTAAAACAAGCATATATTTTTCTGATTACATAAATAGAAAATATCTTATATATCTACCAATAAGTTAGCTAAATATTTTATAAATGGTGTTAAAATATAAGGGATGACAATGCTAGCTTCATTTTTATTAGAAAAATGTTCATGATGTTTGCAAGCCTCAAGATGCTTCAGTCATTTGCTAATGAACATCCACTATATTAGGATCATTAATATATTCAGCATTATCAAAAGGTTCGTCGGCTTCAGAAACTTTTTCTTCGATATGCCTGTCTGGGTTGCGGCGGCGGCGGCGGCTCGCTTCTTGTGAAAAAAACTGCTGACTTGTTGCCAACGTAAGTATTCACTTGGCATAAACAGCTTAGCATTTCTGCAATCGGTTGCCTGAAGAAGTAAGTTATGATAAACATTTTCGTTTCAAATTTTACAATCGACTTATAAATTATAAACAATTGCTTTAGTAATCCAAATTATATTAATTTGCGGTAATAAACGAAAACCTTGTAGCTGTGTATGCCAAGTGTAGCGGAACACAAATGTTTTTGTTTCTAATTATGCTCCCGCTTATATATACTATTTGCTATTTGACTATACTAAATCTTTTTAATTTGTGTTCCGCTACATTTGTTATAGTTTTTGTTATTACCGCAAATTATTATAATTTGGATTACTAAAGCAATTGTTTATAATTTATAAGTCGATTAAAAAATTTGAAACGAAAGGGTTTATCATAACTTATTTCTTCAGGCAACCGACTGCAGAAATGCTAAGCTGTTTATGGCAAGTGAATACTTACGTTGGCAACAAGTCAGCAGTTTTTTTACAAGAAGCGAGCCGCCGCCGCCGCCGCAACCCAGACAGGCATATCGAAGATGTTTCTGAAGCCGACGAACTCTTTGATAATGCTGAATAAAAAACAATAATAACCTTCTTTAGTAGCCTTAATTTAAGCTAGTGCATAAAATGTATGTAATGCTATGGCTAAAAAACATACGTATGTCTGTATGATATGGTTGTTAAATTATATGCACGATTTCTAAAAAAATACCGATTTCTGTGTGTTTTTTCAGTAAAGTATACAAAAGTTAAGGGTTTAGAAGATTATTACTAGCAGCAAAAAGACGCCAGCCTAAACTGGTTGCTTAAAGTTCACAAAGGGATAGTTGCACCAACTCGCTTAAATCTTTAATGCAAGGTCATTTCGTCAAGCTGACAAGTGCATAATTTTACCGTATTGGTTGATCCTAATACGTCACAAAATAAATAAAAAATTACCCAACATTAGAAAAACAATATGTGAAATGTTCCTGGTGGCTCAAAAGGAATGGAATAAAAAATAATAACAGCAGAATGTCCATAATTGATATTTTGTAGTTCAACATGATCATAAGTTTTGCTTGTGGCACACACAGGAGTCGTTTATTTTTTCTGAAATTCTAGTGCTAGATAGCACATATCTAGCGCATAATAATGCAAGAAAAATATTTTCCTGCTCTTTGAAAACGGTGGCACAGGAAGGTGAAAAGTGATGAAAAACTTCGTGTCCAAAGCTAACTCTGATACGCAAAAGTTCTGTAATCTAAAGAATACAAAGAATTTGTAAAAAATATTTTGGCACATAAAATGACACTTATAGGTGCTACATGTGACAAAACACTGGAACGTTACCATTCGTAATCATTGAGAACCTTGATACCAAAGTTGAACGTAAAATTTGTCCAAAAAATCGGCATAGCTCAAAATTCAAATGACCATATCTCGACTTGGGGTGATTTCTAGAAAGAAATATTTGGACACAAATCTAGTCTCACAAGTACCTTTGATTTCTGCAAAAATCAGCCAATTCTATTTTTTGACCCATCCGGCCAATCTTCGAACTTCTCGGAAATTGGCTCATATATATATATATATAGTAACTAAAATAATATATAGAATACTATATAAAAAAAAATATAATGAAATATAAAATATAATATTTAAATACTATATAAATATAATTGTTAATAAACCAAGATTTTTTTTTTCTATTGAACGCCCTTTTTCCTTTGGAGCACGCCTATTCTAAGTCCCGCTTTTTTGAATTGAGACGATCTCAACATTGGTAAGGTGGCGGGGTGGGGGAGAGTAAAAACAAGCTATGTATGTGTAGCGTGGTCAATCTTAAGACAGTATATATTTTTTGCTCTACCTCGGGTGGGGGATCTATATCTGGGAGTATATATTTGTAGCGTAAGAAGAAATTGTTGGGGGGGGCCGCTTGGATAAGTTTTTTTTGGCGTTATATTTTTTTTGGGGAAAATCTTCCTATAATTCTGGAGGAAGTATTGATAAGGCGGTGTTAAGTCGTCGATTATTCATAATAATAAAAAAAATAAATATTTTAAATATTATATTTTTTTTGTTGTTGTTAATTTTTCCGTATTCCCAAATGAAAAAGGTGGGAAAAAAATGGAAAAAAATAAAATAAATTTCGGTTTTGTAAATAGGAAAATATTGGTGGAGGAGGGGGCCGGTAGGGGGGGTGGTCTCGAGAAAGTCGTCGGTGTTTAGTTGTTATACATTTTTTTTAGAAAGATATATCGCTTTGTATTTTTTTTTTTTGTTTTGAAAGTTTATGTAGGTGTAATTGTTTTCGCTCAGTTTAATTGAAGTAAATGTAGTTTCCTTTTTGTGGAGAGTTTGAAAGGTGGGAAATGTGGCGTTTTAAACATGGTATTACATTTTTCTTTTTTCGTAACAATTAATACCTTATTTTTTTTCTTTGTTTACATAGACTAAAAGGGCATATTTTATAGTTTATGCACACAAAATTTAGTGAAATTGCTTGAGTGGTTGCGGAGTAATACCTGTTTGTACTGTGAAACTGTGCGTAAACAGTGAAGTACTCACAGCAATCAGTGGCGTATTTAGGGGGGGGGGGGTTGGGTGGGCTGCAGCCCCCCCCCCTTAGCTGATTCTGAACCCCCCCTTAAAGGGTCGCAGCCCCCCCCCCCCCTTCCGAATCTTAAAAAGCTGACAAAAGTGTTTCTGATACCTCCACAATTGACAAATTCTACCTTCAAAATTTAAAAAATCTCCAAGTTTTTTCCATTCTGTTGCATGTTTTTTCGGCTTAGTATACCTTTTTTCTTTGTGCATGCCTATATATATGCCAGGTCTATTATCATATTCTGTGCTAATTGATTAATGTCTCACATGTTTGTATAGTTAGATAGGCTAAAAAATACAAAATTAGATACAAGGTATAGTATTTTTTGCTTTGCTACATAATATGTTTGTATTTTTTTGTTTGTATTTTTTTGCATACATATTTTTACTATTTTTTCACTTTTTGTTAAATTTTAATTTTTGAAATATTATTACACCAATCTGCCGTGGCAGAGCCAAAAAAAATTTCGGGGAGGGGGGATGAGTTTTCTTTGTTTTTTAAAAACGCTTAAAAATGCATTTAATTCCTATTTTAACGCAAAAAACGACACATATTAGCAATTTTTTGCCAATTTATAGTTTCTGTATAATAAAATTAGCCACAGTTGACCATTTGGAACTTTGAATAATGATCTGCTAAAGGCAAGTGTATCTGCGTCTCGTGTGTGCTCAATTTTCAACCCTAAAATTGCAACATACATCAAAACAGTGGTTCGTTGACGACGGATCAGAAAAAGCCACCTGGCAAAAGCATATTGCAACGATAAGATGATCGCAAAACCCCAATTTTTGAACGCAGCCATAAAATAAGCTACGCTGGCCCATAGCACAAAAAGATTCACTCCAACTCTTTAGTTTTTGGGGTCTTTTACTCTTTAGTAGTTTTCATTGCAATGTCGATGGTTAAAACCTCCCCCAGACCCCCGCAAAGTTAAGCGCCGGCCGCAGATTCACTATTGTAGTTTATCGATGGTTACAATAACAAGCTCAAAAAAGGTCCGAGGGTTGCCGTCCCCGCCAGACCCCTTTTGATCGGCGGTGGCTCACAGTGCTCCGCACCCCCCCCCCCCCGGTCGGCCGCCCCCCCCCTTTGCGAAATCCTGGATACGCCACTGACAGCAATAATGATAAATTGTGAAAAACCTACACTCTTATTTTAAAATCCACAGAAAAACGAACCCTCATTTTTCTTTTTTCTTATTTGTAGCAAAAAACTGTGCGTCGACACGTTATGTGTGCTTCACAAGCTGGCCAATCTGATATTTGGCTGAATTAGTTGAATTATCATGTCCTTATTGTGTAATGTCTGGCTTACAATCGGTGAGTGGTTCAAGATTAGGGATGGAAGTCTCTGTCTCGGTCTCGGTCTCGGTCAAAACCCGAGACTAGCCCCAGTCTCGGTCTCGGTCTCGGTCTCGGTAGTCGAAAAGTCTCGGTTTGTACCCGGTCTCGCTATTTCAAATCTGTAAAAAATTTTCCTGTGGTCCCCCCTTTGGTTTATATTTTTGGCAGGATTTTTTTTGGAAAGTTTTTATTTCACCAAAATTTCACACCTAACAGTGAGATTCTGTCATTTTTACCGAAAACAACTTTTCTGTCGATTGTTTAGAATATCAGAAAACGCAGTACACCCCCAAAATGTATGTTTGTGATTAAGGCCCGTATTCACATACTAAGTGTAAGTGTTTACACTTAGTGTTAGCGCTTATAAGCGCTAAGTGTTATTCACATACTTAGGCCCGTATTCACATACTAAGTGTAACGCTTAAACTTAGTGTTTACACTTAGTGTTAGCACTTATAAGCGCTAAGTGTTATTCACAAACTTGACTTTTAACATGCTAAACATACTTAAGCGCTTAGCGCTTAGCAAACGCTTAGCGTTTGTTTGTAATAACACTTAGTATGTGAATACGGGCCTTAGTGTTTATTTAAGCGCTTAGCAAACACTAACGCTTAACTTAGCGTTTCAATTTTGTATTCACATACTTAAAATTTAGTGTTTGCTTAGAATTAAGCGCTTAAGTTTAGGACCTCGGAAACTCCCTAAGCGCTAAGCGTTTAGCTGGGGGATGGTGTGGGGGGGAGGGGTAGGTAGAGTGGGGGAGGTTTTAACCATCGACATTGCAATGAAAACTTGCTAAAGAGTAAAAGACCCCAAAACTAAAGACTTGAGTGAATCTTTTTGTGCTATGGGCCAGCGTAGGCTATTTTATGGCTGCGTCAAAAATTGGGGTTTTGCGATGATTTATCGTTGCAATATGCTTTTGCCAGGTGGCTTTTTCTGATCCGTCGTCAAGACGACCGTTTCTGATGTGTGTTGCAATTTTAGGGTTGAAAATTGACACACGAGACGCGGATACACTTGCCGTTAGCAGATCATTATTCAAAGTTCCAAATGGAAGACTGTGGCTAATTTTATTATACAGAAACTATAAATTGGCCGAAAAATGCTAATATGTGTCGTTTTTAGCGTTAAAATAGCAATTAAATGCATTTAACATGTTTAAAACAAAGAAAACTCGTCCCCCCCTCCCCGAAATTTTTTTGGCTACGCCACTGCAGATTGGTGTAATAATGCTTCAAAAATTAAAATTAACAAAAAGTGAAAAAATCGTAAAAATATGTATGCAAAAAAATACAAACAAAAAAATACAAACATGTATGCAGCAAAGCAAAAAATACTATACTTTGTATTTAATTTTGTATTTTTTAGCCTATTAACTATACAAACATGTGAGACATGAATAAATTAGCACAGAATATGATAATAGACCTGGCATATATATAGGCATGCACAAAGAAAAAGGTATCTAAGCCGAAAAAACATCAACAGAATGGAAAAAACTTGGAGATTTTTTAAATTTTGAAGGTAGAATTTGTCAATTGTGGAGGTATCAGAAACACTTTTGTCAGCTTTTGAAGTTTGGAAAGGGGGGGGGGGGGCTGCGACCCTCTAAGGGGGGGGGGGGCTCAAATCGCAAACGGGGGGGCTGCAGCCCACCCAGCCCCCCCCCCTAAATACGCCACTGATTGCTGTGAGTACTTCACTGTTTACGCACAGTTTCACAGTACAAACAGGTATTACTCCGCAACCACTCAAGCAATTTGCACTAAATTTTGTGTGCATAAACTACAACATATGCCCTTTTAGTCTATGTAAACAAACTAAACAAATAAGTTGATAATTGTGACGAAAAAATCGAATGTGAATAGGTTTTTAAAACGTCATTTTTCCGACTTTGCGACCTCACTGCAAACAGTATACTGCATCAATTTTGATGAAACTTGGCGAAAATACTTGCCTCAACATATATTTTCAAAATATATATATAAAGAACAATGTCTTATCTTTTTCTAAAAATGTTTTACAGTTACGCAAAACCGACTGCTTTCGCGACACTACCCCCTTAACAGACGCTTGCTTCAACCATATTTGTCTATTTATCAAAACGGAATGTAATTTAGTTTTTTTCGATTTTTTGCGCACTTTTTTTAGTTTGGTAATAATGGAAAAATATTCACAATAACGCAAATTTTAGATTTTCGAAATTTTTAATTTTTTTTATTTTGAGTTATAATCGACTTTTGAACACGTTCTGAGCTACTTTTCTTCGAGAACTATAGGTAGATTTTTCTCCAGAAAAAAATAATTCGCCAAAAAACAGATTCTCGAAGCGCCACCCAACAATTTTTTTTCAGTCATCAATTTTTGTCTCCTATATATATATATATAGGAAGCGTTGTAGGGCCAAAAATAATCCCCCCCGCCGAAGATTGACCATTTTTTATATATATACTGTGTCTTGACTTTGCAGACGCGACGCCACCATGGCTAGTAAGATATTCACACCGACCAATCAAATCAGACTGACAAATGTTGCGGTCGTCAGGATTAAAAAAGCGGGGAAAAGATTTGAAATAGCTTGCTACAAGAACAAGGTTCTTCAGTGGAGAAATAAAGTGTATGTTTGTTAATGCTTTGTATATTATTTTGTATAGTATTGCTATATATTATTTTAGATTTTATAATTTTATTGTTTATTCTATATATATATATATATGAGCCAATTTCCGAGAAGTTCGAAGATTGGCCGGATGGGTCAAAAAATAGAATTGGCTGATTTTTGCAGAAATCAAAGGTACTTGTGAGACTCAATTTATCCAAAAAAATCGGCATAAGTAGAAATTCAAATGACCATATCTTGACTTGGGGTGATTTCTACAAAGAAATATTTATGAACACAATCTTCATCTCATCGTCATTTTTGATTTCTGCAAAAATCAGCCAATTCTATTTTTTAGACCCATAGGCCATAGCTGAGCCATCTTTGAACTTCTCGGAAATTTGCTCATATATATATATTACTAGTTATATTTTTTTTTTTTTTTTTTTTTTTTTTTTTTTTTTTTTTTTTTTTTTTTTTGGGTTTTCTTTTTTTTTTTTTTTTTTTTTTTTTTTGTTTTGTTTGTTTTTTGTTTGTGTTCTGTGTTCTTGTCTGTTGTTGTTGTTTTTGTTCTGTTTTTTGGGTGCTGGTTTTCTGTTTTTTTTTGTTTTTTTTTTTTTTTGTTTTTCTTTTGTGGGGGGGGGTGTGTTTGTGTGTTTTTTGTTTTGTTTGGTGTTTCGTTTGTTCTGTTTTGGGGGGGTTCTGGGGCCTCCGGCACGCTTGGGTCTTGATACTGTGTAGAAGCACCCGCATAGTCGCGGTGGTTTAGCCGCAACCGCATCTGATGGGTCGTTTAGTCCACAATTATATTATTATTTTACTGTATGTATATACAAATAATTCTCTTTCTGGTATACCAACACCACGACATTTTGAGCCCTTCCTTAACGAATATGTATCACACCAGGCTAAATTCGAACAGTCGGAAAAAAGTATTTGTCGTCTGAAGCTGGCACGTTCAAGCTGATTATTTTAATTTCAGACTGTCCAACACGGTTTTCCATGCAAGTCAAGTTGCATTGCCTTCGATCCTCACTTGAACCTCATTGCCATTGCTACGAAGCTTGGACAGCTCTCACTGTATCCTTTATATTTAGCGTTATTCAGTTTATGCATATACCAATTACCATTAAGGCATAGATTACGTATATATTCGACTGACTATTACGTATGCATGAATTGATTTCTTATTATGAGCATTTAGTTTTATATTTATCAAACAGATGCCGATGCGTTCAACAAGCCATTACAAGTACCTAACTGTATTTAGTTAGTATATATATGTATGTATGTATGTATGTATGTATGTATGTATACATGTATATTTATTGTGTAGTTACTGTCAACGCCAAGTCCTCTGCCGTAGTTTGTGACTGTATAAAATCATAAAATAATCGGTCACAAAATCGTGGACCATTTAACGATGCCACGATTGAACCAGACCCGATTTAAACTAGACGATGCACTATGCACTGACTAGCTGAGACGAAGTTGATGGCTTGAAGAGGTTTTCTTCTACTGCCCATTGTCGATGATTATCAGCATGTGGACGTACACACACACGCTCATGAGCGGTGCACCGCAAGTTGTACGTACACACGCATACGCATATAATATATGGACATACGTCATCTGGCTAGCTGCTGTGCATCGCATCAGATGTCAGCGCACTGGTGCAGTCAGAGCTTTCAGTTCAATGCACTGAAACTAAGCATGATTTGCATGAGATATTTGTTTCAGTGCATTGACTGAAAATAGTATGCATGGCCGCCGAGGTGGCCGCGCAATTCCCTGCTAAATTAATCTTATTTTGAAGAATTTGCGGTATAGACGGGTAGATGAGTGTTGAGTAATGAGTTGAATCATTAAAGTTGCCAACAAGTTTAGTAGCTGATTGTCAGCTGTTGATTTCCATATGTATAAAGTATACGATCAGGGTTGTATACGTACACCTATGCACATCGTAAATTCTCTTGCTATATATTTTATGTGTCTACTGTGTACAGTTGAACTGTTGTGTACCTATCTACTTAATGAACTCAAATGTACAGTTCAACTCTAACACTAACATGTCATGTTTTATTTAAGTTTGCCGAATATTTGACTGAGTAAGTTAACCATCCGATTTGTGCGAGTCAAAATAACTCGTTGAAAGCCCTTCAATGCTTACTGAGAATTGCGGGATGTTAGCTTGTGAACGTCAAACGTAGATACATTTAACGTCGCAGTGTAAACATCTCTACGTATATATACATGTGCGTACGTACGTCGTGTCGGTTTTTGCAACAGTAAAGTTACCACAAATTTGAAATTAGTTGTATAGTAGATGCTGTGAAGTTTTTATCGTTTAGGGTTGGTTTGCTGATGAAATTGACTGATCTTAGTAGTCGATTTCGAGTCAGTAGTGCAGTCACTGCATTACAGTGTATTTTTTCTGCTTTCGTTAATTTAGATTTCGATATTTGGTTGGTCCGCACTTGTTGCCTCCTCCTATATATATACTATGTAGCTTATGCGTAGTGCCAATTTTGCGCATATATATTGATCGTTAATTTCATGTCTGGTATATACAAGTTGCATAATATATAATAAAAAAACCACACAGCAATTGGTCTTGCGCGACCATTATATATTTATATTTTGCTCAATAAATTGAAAGGTTTATGAAATATGGATAATTTGATTCATGATATGAGCCATTTACACATCGCACTTGTTGGCTCCCCTCTTGTTGTGTGCTAGGCAGTCAATATTATTTCATTTTAAATCTCATTTAAAGATAAAATTTTGATTTGTTAGTGTGATAACTAACCATACACTCGCCTGGTTAGAGCCTCGTAGTGAGAAGACTAATATTTCATATATATACATACTTCCGAGGGGCAGTTTAAACAGCAATTCTACGTGTAATATTTCCTCATGGCTCATGGATTTTTCTGGTTCTGGTGATTTTTTGTGGAGTGAAGGCGCACTAAATATATATATATATATATATATATATATATATATATATATATATATATATATATATATATATATATATATATATATGTATATATGTATATATATATATATATATATATGACTCGGTTTCTGAGAAAACCGACCATATGTTGCTTGACTTTTTTTTTGACCTTCACGGATTTGCTTCAATTTAATATATGTGATACACCCAGGCACCCAACTGACAAAAACAAAGTTTGTTTCGCCGAAATCTATCTAGCTTGGGAAATATAGACCTTCGAAAATACCGATTTTTGACATTTTTGCCGTCTTCGTGTGTTCGAAACATTTTGTCTTCTAGCGCTGATGTTACTTCAACTTGGTTTATGATTTTTTGCATGATAACACCCTAGTATATGTTCTATTAATACGTGCAGAAAAAATTTAGATTTCTAGTACAAGTAAAAAAATACAGTCGTTGAAGTCTCACAAATTTTACGGTCAATAGTCATGATTTTTCAAGTTTTTTATCAAAAACGTCTCTTAATAGGTTCGGGCGGCACTAAATTTTTATCTGTGCCTATGCTCCTACTATTGGTCTATATGCATGCAAAAAATAAAAAAAATCGAAGGTGTAGTAGACGGTCGTTATAACAGATAACTCAACCTTTATGGGCTTTTTCACTGTTATCTTGTGTTTATCACACATGGTCAAAAACCTTTCTGTTACTCTACGCTGGACGTTCATTTTTTGTGCAAAACTACACTAAAATATGCTCAAACTATTTCTGCACTAAAATTTTACGTAACGTATAGTAGTTAAATATTAAAACTGTTACACTTTCAGAAACTTTAACGTTCCTTTTCATAATTATGTCAGTTTTTGTAGCAATAGCCTCGTAATAGGTTTGGGCGGCACTAAATTTTTATTTGTGCCTATGCTCCTAGTATTGGTCTATATGCATGCAAAAAATAAAGAAAATCGAAGGTGTAGTAGACGGTCGTTATAACAGATAACTCAACCTTTATGGGCTTTTTCACTGTTGTCTTGTGTTTATCACACATGGTAAAAAACCTTACTGTTACTCTACACTGGATTTTCATTTTTTGTGTAGAACTACACTATAATATGCTCAAACTATTTCTGCACTAAAATTTTACGTAACTTATAGTAGTTAAATATTAAAACTGTTACACTTTCAGAAACTTTAACGTTCCTTTTCATAATTATGTCAGTTTTTGTAGCAATAGCCTTTTCATACACTTATCAGCACATTTCGTTCAAAAACAACGCTACATTTTGTGAAGTGAGACCTAAAAGTGAAGAGAAGTGGCTCAAAATACCAAAAAGTACACCTTTGTTGGGCCAGTGAGGGTCCTAAAGATATCATCTGGAAATATTTCAAATAATTTTGACATTGGGCACCGTTACAATTGTCATTATTCGAGACGTTTCCGAGAATTTTTTTAATTCCCTTGTGGCCTTGTGCTAAAATTAACGGAGAAAAAATTCCTACTGCACATTAAAGAATTAAAACGTGCGCGATGCACCTATACATACCAATGCATACAGGGGCGTAGCCAAGATTTTGAAAACGGGGGGTCTCACCTTGTACACTTTTTTACACTCACTATTGCAAGGCACTCACTACTCCATGAACAAAATGTAATTTTGGTCATTTAAATCAAATTAATTCACAGCTGCGGGGGTGTGGGAGCGGCAGCCCCCAGAAAAACATGGAGATTTTTTAAATTTTTAGGTCGAATTTGGTCAACTAGAGACGTAACAGATTTTTTTCAGGCAAGAAAACTAAAACAAAAGATGGGAACGTCACATCAGACAGCGTATTACACAAGCAATTGCAGCATAATGTATATACTCTTGTAGACATGTATAGGCTTTGACGAAAATTAATAACAAGGAAGAGTAAGCCACAGAGCAGCAGGGGTCTGGGGGCGGCCGCCCCCAAAAAAATGAGAAATTTTTGATTTTTGGCCAAATTTTGTCAACTGGAGACCTATCGGAAATGTTTTTCAGCCGACCATAAAAAACCAAAGGAGGGTCCCTTCAGAGCGGTGAGCAGAATTTGAGCAAAATTTCAATTTTGGTGAGCAAAATTTCAAAATCTTGAGCATTTGCCCCGTATTTTGCCCAAAAAAAACCCTGGGCCGACACCCTTCACGAAACCTGTTTTGCTGATGTTTCACCCCAAGTTGTTTTTACGCGGCCCCCTCAG
>JASANF010004058.1:0-82531 GCA_030248245.1 Trissonchulus sp. WLG1_4 | reverse complement strand
AATGTCGTTTTCGTGGTTTTTGACATTTCAGTGTAATTTTTGCGCCCACAGAACTCAAGCTGAAAACGGACTACGGCTTCGAAACTTTAACCACATTATCTTTAGGAAAATATCCCCACCCGTTTTCTTCCTTTTCTAAAAATAGTTTGTAGAGTCGGTGTTATGGGCTTTTGAAAATTTTAGAGAAAAGTCAAATTACGCGATTTTGGCACAAAAATGTCATTTTCTCAACGTAGAAACGACTTATCACCTATATCAAAAAAACGGGTGGGGATATTATGTCAGTGCATAACTGCAAAAAGTTTAGTAGTTGTTGGCTGATCTTGAGTTTCATAACTGTGGCGCAAAAATTAGTCAAAAAAACCGCTAATGGGGTGTATTCAATGATTGCAGCAGTAAAATTGAAAAAGATAATCTGCTTTTAAATATAGGTTTTTTAAAGCTAGAAGGTGTAAAAAAATGTAAAACAGACCGCTCTAGTTTTCGTTGAGGTTAAGTGCAGTTATGGTAGTTTAAAAAAACACCTAAAAACGCAATTACCCCCTTAAGGAACAAAAGTGGAACCAAGGGGCTAACAGACAATACGGTTGGGCAATAGGATTCTTGTAGATATCGTTCAGTACCAGATATATACGCCCACAGCCGGCTGTGAAAAATGCCGAACCTAAAAAACATCTCCCAAGGCCAAAAACGCAAGCAAGCGAAATTTATTAGATTTATAGGCAACCAGTAATATAACCGAATTGGTCATGAGCGTGAGAAATCTCAGGGATATGAATAGCGATTGCTGTAGAGTAAGATACGCCCGTATGGTAGCCAGCTTATCAGCTGTGGCGTTCATTATAAGGTGACAACAGCCTCTAGTCAAACGAATCAAAAGTTTGATTGTGGGTCTATACTATAATGTTATAATTTTGGTACTATTTAGTTGCTGATTGTTCGATGACTAGCCACATGTTTGTCTGTCTATCAGTGGGAATATGGACAGCCGTTGAACGAATCTTGATAACTACAGAAATAAATTGAATAGTCCTACAGTAATCTTAATTATATTACACGCCATAGATAGTCTGGCTTTTTCTAACGCATCTCAATTTCTCTAGAAGGATCTTCGAAATTATATAGTATCGTCTTTAAAAAATATGCCATGTGGCTAATTATCTTTGTCGGAGTACATGTGTATACGTGTATATGAGAAACTTCTAAGTTATATCATGTATATACCATCATTTCATATCATATTATCATAGATTTCATTTTCGGTTGTCTTCTAAAAGTACAGGGGGGCTCCACGCACTGGATCTGGAAGGAGGGTTTTGGGGGGTATACATATCCTCATCCGCCCATGTTTATGTGCTACCCCCAGTGGGGGAATTATTGTAATAATGTAGCTTCAAAAATCTATTTTGGGTATTCCAAGGTTTTGAAATAAATTAACTAATAACGAGTCTGCAGGGGCGTAGCCAGGGGGACGGTCGTGGGGGTCGCGACCCCCCCTTTTGGTCAAACCTGAAAAATTTGTCAGCAAGGGTCCCCCCTTTGGTTTTTATCGCCCGGCCTAAAAAAATTTCTGATACGTCTCCAGTTGACCAAATTTGGCCTAAAAATAGAAATTTTTTTCATTTTTTTGGGGACTGTCGTCCCCAGACCCCTGCGACTCTATGGCTTACTATTCTTTGTTATTATCTTTCGTCAAAGCCTATGCATGTTTACAAGAGTAGATTATGCTGCATTTAGTTGTGTAATACACTGTCTGATGTGACGTCAGACGCTCCCATCTTTTGTTTAAAATTTCCTTTCTTATGCCCGCTTCCCACTGCAGGTTTAAGGTTTAAGGTTTAAGGTTTAAGGTTTAAGGTTTAACGTAGAACATGAAGTGAGCATATTGTACATTCCCACTGCATAGGTTTAAGGTTTAAGGTTTAAGGTTTAAGGTTTAAGGTTTAACGATGTTGAAAAATTTCAACTTTTTGGTTTAAGGTTTAAGGATTCAGCCAATCAGCTACGAGCTGTAGGCGGAGCTTCTCCATTCAGTCAATCAGTTACGAGCTGTAGGCGGAGCTAGTATATTCTGTCAATCAGCTCCGAGCTGTGTGTAGGCGGAGCTTCTGCATCCAGCCAATGAATATACAACATTCAAATATCGTTAAACCTTAAACTGCCAGTGTGAATGAAACGTTAAACCTTAAACCTTAAACCTTAAACCTTAAACCATAAACCTTAAACCTTAAACCTGCAGTGGGAAGCGGGCATAATACGTATTCAGTGGGCCGAATTCGGCCTAAAAGTTGAAAAATCTCCAATTTTTTTCTGGGGGCTACCACCCCCAGACCTCTGCAACCTATGGCTCCATGGTCTTGCGTTTACAATGCGCGTATAAGTACTGAAATCGCTAACAACTTCACTTCAACTTCAAAATTGCTATCACTGAGTGAGCAAAAAAGTGGACAAGGTGCGACCCCCCCCCCCCTTTTCAAAATCCTGGCTACGCCCCTGCGAGTTTGTATATATATATATATGAATTCGATTCAATGGCCGGGTAATTTGCGATTAAAGGTGTTAGCGTAATAAACAACAAAATTATTTAAGGTGGTAGTTGCGTTTTCGAGGTTTTTGTGATTTCTATGTAAACTTTGCGCCACCAGTACTCAAGTTATAAGTGACGCCTGAGCATAAATTTTTGGGACAGTATTGTAAAGGTCAAAATCCCCAGGCATGTCTCTCACTTTTTTGAAATTTCACCTGTGGACATTTTTAGAGGGGTTTAATTACAAGAAAATATCTTAAATTTTCGGTGCGTTTGCTTTTCAGCTATTTTCTCAGTAAATTGACTAGTTATTAAAAAAGTGGGGGACATGCCTGGGGATTTTAAACATGTCAAAAACCTTACCAACTTTCAGCCCCAACAGGTAATCGTATGATTCAGAGCTGTGGCGCAAACTTTTGTAAAAAATTTTAATATTTTGGAAAGGACCTTTCTTTAGTCGCTTATACTGGAAAGAAAATCACAGGTTAAATTTCAAGGCATGGCATACATTTAGGAAAGATATTGTCCTACCTAATGCAAAAGATCGCTTGTGATTTGAATCTGTAAACGCTGAGCTATGGCTTTTTAAAAAAACACCTAAAAACGCAATTACCCCCTTAAACCAAAACGTCAAAAACTCAAAAGATGAGCTTTCAAAAAAAAAGCATAACTTTTGACCCGGTCTGAAATGTTCTGTTCGAATGAAATAGAACATTATAATGTGAATTTCTACGTGTAGTTAGTTTAAATGTCAATTTCTACTTGTATTTTATCTTTATGTGATGACGTGTGCGACTTAGACTGGCTTTAATTTAAGATGGTAGTTCCATAATCGCAATGACCCTTTTTTCAGACAGATCTGTACACTATGGATAAAGATACTCTTAATTTTCTTAAACTACACCACAAAACACCTATTACATATTAGGGATGTCGCGGATGTCACTTTTTTGACATCCGCGGATGCGGATGCGGATGTCGACTCCTAACATCCGCGCGGATGCGAATGCGGATGCGGATCTTTTTGGAATACGTTCTAGACAAGTTATGAGCCGAAATTTTAAAAAATTTTTTGCCAAAAAGTGCATAAAATACTACAAATAGCAGGTATGAATGCAAGCACTAAGCATGAGACTCGGATAGAGCAAAGTTCATCAAAGTTGTGTCTTCATGATATCTTCTATACCATGCGCCGCCATCAACAATTTGTTTGAAACGCTATTGGTTTAACTTTGTGTCTATTCAAAAGCTATTGACGTGACTCTCTGGCTTAGTTATTGGTTTTGTTGGTGTATGTACTCTTATATACGTCTTTCAAATCAATGACCTAGTGAAGTACGGATTGTGATCCGCTGGTCTTTTCTCAGCAATAAAATTCTTCTTCTTCAATGAAAACCGGCTAAGTTAAAAACGTGTTTTGGCAAATATATATTGTTTTGCATCTTTGCAGACGGGTCAAAGTGAAGAATAGGGGGGGCAAATTATTTTCGGCTGCCACGTGCTTCCCACCCCATTGCAACCAACCATGAGGCAAAAAAGCCTAAAATGAAGTTTCACTCCATTGTTTTAAGAGCTAAAATTTAAAATTGCTGTCTGATTTCCCACATTTTTAGTGGCATCTGACGAATCTGCAACATCCGCACATATCCGCATCAAATCTTTGCGGATGCGGATGCGGATGTCAAAAAGTTGCGGATCATCCGCGGATGCGGATGCGGATATCCGCGACATCCCTATTACATATTTTATTTTGTTCCAAATTTCCTATGTTAAGACTAGCTGCCACGTTGGCTTACTGAACTGTAAGCCAGTGGAGTAGCTAGTCTTAACTTGGGATTTTATCATTGATCAAAACATGATATATATAGTAGTCAGTTTTGACTCTTGTTTCGAAAAATTGTATTATATATTCTATTTTTTTGATTGCTCTGAAAAATGCTTTGAAAATAATCTCATGTAAAAAAACTGCGATTCTGGAACTGCCACCTTAAAAAACGCGCTTTGTGAATCCAAGTCAATATTATATTTGCAGGAGTCTTCAATGCGCTTGCCTGGTTTGGCTGGTGTGTAGACTTTCACCGGAGGCGGGGCTACTTTGGTCACGTGATCTATTGCTTGGCTGTGATTGGCCTAGCCACTGGGGGGCTGGCCCTAGAGCTACTTGACTTCGCACCCTATTGGTGGGTGCTGGACGCTCATGCCCTGTGGCACCTGTCTACTTGTCCCTTGCCATTTTTGTGGACTAAGTAAGACGGGGAGGCTTGCTCTTGCTCATTAAAGTCCGGTCATATATTCGTCCTTGTTCCTATTGTTTTGTCCTCAAGCGATTCCAAGAAAACTGCCTGAAATAAGCCTACTTTTCGCATGAATAAAGTTGGGGGTCACTTGTAGATTCTATGAAAAAATAGGCGAAATGCTGTCAATTCTTCACAGCAGCTGACTAAAATTTTTCCTTGTCCCTCTGTCCCTGTGTCCTTAAGGCCTTAAGGACAAGTATGAACCAGGCTTAAGGGCTGAAATTTGATTTCCATGTAAAGTGTGGTTTTGAATTCTATGTGGTTATTTGTTATTGTTTTTGACAGTAACTAAAACAGTTTTAGTGTAGTGTTTTTGGTTGTGTCCGATTATGGAACTCTAACTAATTTTTTGAGTTCATTGTTTATTCTGATTTAGTCCATTTATTTCTTTAATAGATTTTGAGTAAATCTGATTTTATTAATTAATTCGATTTCAGGTTTGCCGTGGCCGACTGCTTATTGATGCTCGAGGAAGGAAAAATGCACGCCAATGGATATTTAGGAAAAATTAAGTAGATAGTTGTTTTTTATAATTTATTTATGACTATTAGCTGAGATTTGCATAATGCAACTTATTGTGTTTTTATACTCCATTTTTGTATTTGTTCCACAAATATTTTTTGTTCAGATCTTAGTTTGCTATTTGGGGCGGATTCAGGAATAAATTAAGGGCGAAAGAAAAAAAGTTGGAAGAATTTCAGTCAACGTTTTTAAATCAATGAAAACGTAATAGAATTTTTTACCCCGCTGGTAATAAACAGCCCTTTAGTAAAAGTTCAGTGGGGGAAGTTTTTTATGGTATCCCATTAACTTGCCATTGTTTTTTACGTATGTACATGCACAAGGTATTGCCATAAATGATATTATGAAATTGGACAGGTCGTCACTTTAAGCGACTCTTGTGGGGAAATTCGTGAACATTTAAAACTTTGAAATTATAAACGAAAGGTTTAAATTTATTAATTTCGGGTAATGTAGCTACTTTTGTTGTATGCGTTTCGTTTAATTTACTTTTATTTACTTTTATTCAAAATATACTTGGCACCAGTACTGTTTTTTGTTAAATCAAGCTGTTGTTATGGATTTGTTCATGCAAATGATCTAATTTAATTATATAATCTAATCTTATCAATCAAAGTAAGTTAATCTACTATTATTGAACTTGAGTTTAATTAAAGATCAGACACGTAACAGCCGTACATGTACACGAGGTCTTAGTCTTGGGAGGGGAGCTTGTCCGAATTTTTTTAGGGGAGGGGGCTTTTTCCAATCTTTGGTTTAGTTGAACTCACAAAAACGCAAGAATTTAGAATTTTTGGTTTAAAATGTGCAATTTTTAGCAAAATTTTGATGTTTTTTGGTGTTTCTCATCTGGAAAGGTGGTTTTCCCTCCCTCCAGACCCAACCCATCTTACATACATGTAACGGGGTCAAAATTTTGCGAAAGCCTCTCCGGCCTAATTTTGGGGACCCTCCCCCCAGGCCCAGATCGACCAAAAATAAGCTAAATTTTGCAAAATTTTCTAAAAATTTCGCCAAAAAGTTCCATTTTTTAAAATTTTGCCCAAATTTTGGAGACCCTCCCCCCCGGATCCTCGATTTTAGGGGGGGCGGGTTCCCCCATCCCCCCTCATACGGGTACGCCATCTTATATCCATGGTAAAGGCACTTACTGCCTTTTGGGTAACCCTGCTTTTTTTGTGGGACAGCTTCTCCGCCGAGTCGACTATTTTTTAACATTGGTCTTCCAAAACAGTCACATTTTTATCTTTTTTTTGTCCAAAAGTACTGATTTTGACAATTTTTGACAAAAATTTAGGTAAAAATTGCTTACATGTTCAAAAATTCCCTAGAGCGAAAATACGTGTTGACACGGATAGTGTCGCGAAAGCAGTCGATTTTGCATGTCTGTAAAGTTTGTTCCATAAAATGTTAGAAATTGTTCTTTCTATATTTTGAAAATCTATCTAAAGGCACATATTTTGGCCAAGTTTCAGCAAAATTGGTGCAGCATACAGTTTCCAATGAAGTCGCAAATTCGGAAAAATGATCTGGTCTTTTTTGTCCCTAATGTGTAATGTCTGGCTTACAAATGGCAATTGGACCAAGATATATATTAGTCGATTTTGGTAGTCTAGAGCCTGGAAGTTCTTATTTGTCACTATACAGCATTGTACACGTTTTTCACTGATCGTGAAATTTTAAGACGAAAAGCTCTCTTTTTGCAACCCATGAGCAAAACTGCTTTGGCGACACTTCCACCTTAACTGCTTCAAGACACTCACCAAGGAGATTTTGGCCGAAAATTTAGCACCTGCTGAGAGAATTTCCCCTCCTCTTTTACCCCAGGCGGGACACCCTCCAATTACATCTGTACTAAGGATTGATTTTTATGGCTCGTTTTGGAAGCCAACTTTGTGTTGCTTTTGTGTAAATTGTTATATTATTTTGCATCTATTAGACTGTGATTTTTGTGTAATTTTTAGGCACTATTAAACATTTTGTAGTTTGTCTTCGTACACGAGTGACGATTCACTAAGAGCCCATTTCTTTCCCGAATTAAACGAACGGAGCTAACTTTATTCCGAAATTAAGAATATAGTACTAAACGGCGTTAATTAAGTCGACTGCTTAGTGCTTTATTTTAGACTAGGCCCATTCCTAAACTTCATTTCAACTAAAAACTTTCAACTTTAGCGTAGCGTAGTTAAAAGTCAGTGCACTAAAAATTTAGTGTGTTTGCTCGTATGTTTATAACTGATTGTTTTTTAATTAGTTTATTTTTTAAATTTGTTTTTAAACATTTAGTCTGACCGAATTGAACTCGTTTTAGTCTTGTAAAGAAATGGGACTTAGGGCTAATATTAATCATAGCAGTCGTATGTTAATTCAGCTGGCAAAGTCATGCCTTCTGTCAAATTTTTGCCGGCTGGACGAACATTTCAACGTTTTTTACCAAGGGCTTGATAATAATTGAAATTGTTTTGAATCGATTATTTATTACTTGTTTTACTGTCTTGATTTTGTTATCGAAGTGCACAGTTGTATGCTTTTCATACTTGTGGTCGTAGTTCCGTTTGGAGCTCGATTCATACTTACAGCCGTGTGTTTATAATAGGCGGCAAGATAGAAAAATTCAGAGCACTAATAATGCAAAAAATCACGTTACAAGGGCCCGTTGCAGAAAACATTATCAGTTCCTTGTTACACAAAACACTGATAAAATATCAGTTTATCAGTCAATTATTGGTAAAATGCGTGGCACAAATTTACTAATAACTGATAATTATCAGTATCAGTCATATATATATATACAAAATGCATTGAATTTTATCAGTAAAGTATCGATTTCTTTTTATTTGTTATTTATTTTTTATTTAGTTTTGCTGATTGAACGGGTACACGGCTGTAAGTCTGATTTACTCTAAAATTGAATGACAATGACAACGCTATAATATTCATAATTAAATAAATATATATTCTGTTTTCGCGCTTTTTTCTCTAGGGTTCAATTCATACGTACGTCGGGTCCGCCATTAACGTGACGTTAACATACGTCAGCAAGAATTGCGTGTGAAACGTGGGTTTTTTTATTTGTCGATTAAACGCGCAAAAAATGTTCGAATAACTATGAATCGAGCCAAATAGGGTCATAAGACTTGGATTTAGTTGTTATTAGGTCTTGATAGGGTAGACAGTTTTAAGTGATGTTTTTAGGGGTTCATTCCTGTTAATATTAAAATTCCAGAGCGTTTAAAACAACGGTAACATGAACCCGTTAACGTGAAATTGTAACCTTGCTACATAGCTAGGTAATCCAAGTTTAGTTCAAACCATAATACAAGAGTCATGGAGCTTTATTTACAATTTAAATCTAGGTCGATTCATGCTTTTCAGCCAGTGTCCAGAACGAGATTACGAAAAATGATCAAATGTGATCTGATTTGGCGATATTTTTGTTAAAAAAACGCAGTTGCAGCTGTTTCTAAAATGTCTGTAAAAAATTGCACAAAATACAAAATTGTTAACTGTTTTTGGAATTCCTAAGATTATTAGTTCGAGGTTAGCTACAATGTTGGCTTGCTTACGAAACTTTAAGCCGACAGGTAAGCTTGTGTTACTTGACTGACACATTTTAAACTCCATAAAAAGATGATTTGTTTTTATAAAATCTTGGTTTGTCAAATTAAGGTCTCAGATCTGCTTGTCGGCTTAAAAAAGCCTGCACCTATTATAATGTGCGAAATCGTTCAGCAAAAACTTATTAATTTTGTTTATAAAGATCGGTAAGAATTTTCGGTAACTTCATCTAGTTTTTTTTGACACCATCGGCTGTAAGTATGAATCGACTTATACAATATATAATTTTAATGGAACTTTGATTTTTTGTAAGCCAAATTTGATCTACCAACGCGTAAAAAAAATGGATCACCATTTTGAGAGAATCTTTGGTTATCGTGGACTTCAGGTTTTAGATCGGATTTAGTCTTGTCTTGAGCTCTTGGACGAATTCGTAAGCCAAACGGAGTCGGTGGTAATAAAAAGTTCATCTTTGAGAATAAATATTTTGAATGAACGGGCAAAAAAAGCACACCCATGGCTTGGGAGCAAATTATGGGAAGAATGGCACAAGTCAAAATTCGATTGGACAGCATAATTTAAAGTTACCCAATGCAATGAAATCTAAAACGTAATTAGGTCAAAACAGTTAAGACAGGCAGACTTTAACCCTTTAATGCCCAGAGTATCACTGGCTAGACAGCCTCATTCTGACACCTTCTAGTTTTTTGGACATTGCTCGAGCTACGTGCGTCGTAGAGAGATCGCGAAACCACCATTCGATAGAGAAATGAATGGTGAACAAAACATAATCAGTCGATTAAGGTTCTAGGGCGCACCGTTTTTGTGTTATAAGCGCTCAAAGTTGAGAATTTTAAAAAATTTGCGCCATCGCTCAGGCATAATATGTACCTTATCCTAGAGTATGAACACAGCAACTTTGCGCCTGCCGTAGTTGAATGCTAGAAATAAACTACATTATCCGCTGTATCTGATGCACAGAAAGCAGACTGCCGAAGCTGCATTTAGATTTCGTAATGTGGCCTTAAAGAAAATACTACTTTTGCGATGAAAAAAAGTCAAATTTGCACATTGCTTAAATGAGCATAGGCTTCGCTATGTGGCAGTAGGACTAAAAATTGCCGGCCAAATGCGAAGACCTACAATTCCCCATAAAAACAGCTAAAAGATCTTGTCACTAGAATAGACTAGTCAAGTTGCATAGCCCTAGATATGATAGTACATCGTGGGGTATCTCCCATGATCCTTTGGGAATGAAAGGGTTATAAAAAAACTGAATTGCAAATTTTTTAATCTGCGAGCTCAAAAATGAGCAATTTGAAGTTGGTATTACTAAAAAAGTACAACTAGACTGAAATCGGTTCAAGATTTGTAAGTCAGCGTTCTCTGATTAACCCTTTAATGCCCAGAGTATCACTGGCTAGACAGCCTCATTCTGACACCTTCTAGTTTTTTGGACATTGCTCGAGCTACGTGCGTCGTAGAGAGATCGCGAAACCACCATTCGATAGAGAAATGAATGGTGAACAAAACATAATCAGTCGATTAAGGGTCTAGGGCGCACCGTTTTTGTGTTATAAGCGCTCAAAGTTGAGAATTTTAAAAAATTTGCGCCATCGCTCAGGCATAATATGTACCTTATCCTAGAGTATGAACACAGCAACTTTGCGCCTGCCGTAGTTGAATGCTAGAAATAAACTACATTATCCGCTGTATCTGATGCACAGAAAGCAGACTGCCGAAGCTGCATTTAGATTTCGTAATGTGGCCTTAAAGAAAATACTACTTTTGCGATAAAAAAAAGTCAAATTTGCACATTGCTTAAATGAGCATAGGCTTCGCTATGTGGCAGTAGGACTAAAAATTGCCGGCCAAATGCGAAGACCTACAATTCCCTATAAAAACAGCTAAAAGATCTTGTCACTAGAATAGACTAGTCAAGTTGCATAGCCCTAGATTAGTTATACCTAGTTATTAAAAAGTGGAATTCCAATCCGGTGCAAACTCTGAACCGACTCACCAGTCACCCTCAAACTCATCCATCCAAAGCCAAAATGTTTTGATATAGAATGGGACAGGCCTCAAATGAAAACTGTTTAATCTCAGTCACTAAAACATTCAATATTCAAATATATTCTTCCGCCTCTGTCAGAATGTAATTGAATTGTCTAGCATTACGTACTCTGTCACATTATTACTCCTTCTTGCTTTACTGTTATTGTTATTGTTGATACTTTCTAATTCTAATCATGCCAAATGAATAATGATAACACTTCACCTGCTATATAAAGAGCTTAAGAGCACTTTTTGCTTTGTTCTACACCTTAGCCTTGTTGACAACCGACATCACCAGGTAAATAACAAATTTATTGACAAAAAGTTTTGGCTGTGCCTGTAATGGGGACTGAATGAATTTAGTGGGAAATAAACCAGAAGATGTATGTGCGGCACAAGTCGAACTATAGCTGAGAAACTAGTTAAAATCACTAATAATGTTATCTATCACCTTCTCCTTAGACTTGCAGTTGCAGCCAAATTAAATATTTCCGCAAAAAATCCCAACATGTACAGTACTGTGCGAAAAAAGTTCCCTCTTCGTCGGCGTACGACGAGCTTCGTCGTTCGCGAAAAGTGACGAACGTTGGCCGGAAAGTGACGAAGCAAAATTTTTGTGTTTATTGCATGCGAAAGTCTATTAGAGTGCCCTGAAGCTAAAAATCATGATTGACACAATTTGTCAACGTCAAATCGCTTCGTCGGCAAAAGGTGACGAACCTTCGCGAAAAGTGACGAACGTTGGCCGGAAAGTGACGAAGCAAAATTTTTGTGTTTATTGCATGCGGAAGTCTATTAGAGTGCCCTGAAGCTAAAAATCATGATTGACACAATTTGTCACCGTTCGTCACTTTTCGCGAACGACGAAGCTCGTCGTACGCCGACGAACAGGGAACTTTTTTTTGCACAATACTGTACATGGACATGAAAATAAAATTTTAACATTACAAATTAAGATGAGTGCGGGCAAAGGCAAAGTGGAGTCTCCTCTTGATTAAAAATGTGATTTAAAAATGATGAGCATCCCACTTTCAAAATTTCCACAAACTGAGTTCAAAATCACAATTTAGTCTATGAGCAAAATTTCCGCTTATGCTTTGCTTTGTTATTGAGCTGTTGGGCGGGGAGCAAGGTGTGGGTTATTAATTTATCTCATGAATACTTTCTAAACGTAATTAAAATTTCTGACCTGTATAGTTTAGAATATGCAATAGAATTTTCTTCAAAAGTTTCTGTAGTTCATGTTCGCATAAACGAGTTTTTGTTTCTATTTTTAAAATGTTTTTGGCTTGATTCTGAGAAGAAAGTCATGCTGTGAAAATTTAAAAACTTTAGTCACAAAATAATATGCTAAACAATAGACTAAAATAATGTGCGAAGGACGAGTCATCTCATTCATTATCCAACCCGTTCTACAAAATACCAGACAGTATCAAACGTTCAAAAAGTAGATATATACATAATGCATGCAAAATTGTTAATAGCAAAGTCGTTGCAGTACAAAATATGTTTTGTAAACTTAAAAACCTAAATTGCTGTTACATTCAAGGAAACAACAAGTGAGATATTTTTAAGTAAGCTACTTGATTGGCTTGTTCTGCGATATATCATTGCACGCTTGGCAGCAGCTGCAACCTGCAAGAACGTATATATATATATAGTTGGCGAATGGCGTCAGTGGCGTATTTAGAGGGGGGCGAGGGGGGGCCGCGTTTGCTCCCCTCATCTTTTTGCCCCCCTCGGATCCATGCAGCACTCCCCCCTGGGGCCGTATTCTCAAAATTACCTGCAGGTTTCGCAAAGGGGGGGGGACCGGGGGGGGGGGGGTGCGGAGCAACCACCGTGAGCCACCTAACCTCGGGGGGGGGGGGGGGGTGCGGAGCAATGTGAGCCACCATGTTGAGGAGTGAGCCCCACCGCCGCTCAAAGGGGGGGGGCTGCGTCCCTCTAAGGGGGGTGCTCAAACCGCAAAGGGGGGGCTGCAGCACACCCAGCCCCACGCCACTGTTACCCACAGGTAAGGTGAAGGAAAGTTAATTCTGTGGGTAAAGGTAAAGTTAAAATTGAAAACAAGGTTAACGTCGACGGTTGAGGTTAAAAATTTGCACAATACATTAACTTTAGCTGCGAAACAAGATAAAGCACTTTTCTGGACCGAATGTTACGGGTAACCTTAGCTATCACATTGGCTTTAAGCATTGTTTGAGAATACGACTTTACCTTCACTTTACCTGTGGGTAAAGTTAGGCTAACTTTACCTGCAGGTAATTTTGAGAATACGGCCCCTGATGTGGAAAAAATCCGAAAATTTTTCTCAAAAAAAGGTAGGTCGGTTGGGTCATGGTTCGGCGGGGGGGGGGGGGGGGGGGGGGAAATTATTTTTGGCCATAAATCGCTTCCTACCCCATCTTCTAATAAAAATATAGAACCCCCATCGTCAGCCAAGCCCCCAATCTGATCTCTACCCCCCAAAATAGCTGTCGCCCCTTTTAATAAAAATCTAGAGTGAAATTATTGGTGTTAAATCCCTTAGGGGTGGAATAAGTCCAGGGGTGTTGCGGCTCCTATTTTTCCTATTTTTTCCTATTTTTTCGACCCCCTCCTATTTTTTCCTATTTTTTGAGAAAAATTCCTATTTTTTCCTATTTTTTCAAATTTTCAA
The DNA here is from genome assembly GCA_030248245.1 of Trissonchulus sp. WLG1_4. Classification (NCBI taxonomy): domain Eukaryota; kingdom Metazoa; phylum Nematoda; class Enoplea; order Enoplida; family Ironidae; genus Trissonchulus; species Trissonchulus sp. WLG1_4. The sequence continues at coordinate 68,910 of JASANF010004058.1, read as the reverse complement.
TAGAAGCAGGTTTTTTCGGGCAACATACTGGGCAAATGCTCACGATTTTGAATTTTTTCTTACCAAAATTGAAAATTTGATCAAATTCTGGTCACCGCTCCAGGTCCCCCCTTCGGTTTTTAGGTCTTATATAAATTTCTGATACGTCACCAGTTGACCAAATTTGGCCTAAAAATGAAAAATTCTCCAATTGTTTCCTGGGGACAGACGTTCCCAGACCCCTACAGCATTGTGGCTTGCCATTCCTCGCTATTATCTTTCATCAAAGCCATTGCATGTGTGCACGAGTGTATCTTATTCTGCATTTACTTGTCTACTACACTGTCTAATTATGACGATCACTCTTTAGTTTTCATTTTCGTCTGCAAATTTTCGATGCGTCTCCATCAGAGTTTTTTCAAAATAGGATTTCATCATTCTGGCGTCAGTTTTAAACTTCTGTCGTCATTTTAATTTTTCGTTCGTCAAAATTAGATTGTGGCTTTACAGTACCGTTGCGCTGCAGCAATATTGCTAGCTATCGTGATCTACCGACAGAAAAATTTCGGCCAAAATTTAAAAAATCTGCATTGTAATGAAATTTACCTAAATTACCGAATTTTGGCGGTGTACCTAAATGTGTTAATTAACAATTATGTACATTGTGTGGTATTTGCAGTCAAGTGAATTTCATTTGCAACACGTTTCAAAAATCGAAGGGATTATTCCCCCCGAAATTTTTTTCTGTCTACGCCACTGGCTTCTGGTCCCTTGTCCGCCCACCAGTTTGTAATTTTCGGTGTTTTGAGCTCCAATTTTACTCTCGATGCCGATATAGTAAAAAAAGTAGCATTGGTTTTGAACGATGCTAATATGTGAAGTTTTTTGCATTACACATTTCAAAAAAAAATCGAAAAGTCATTCCCCCCTTTCCGAAATTTTTTACGCCACTGACGCCTGTGTCTTGACGAATAAACGGCAGTTTACTGTTACACAGTACAATATTTCAATAAAAAGTTTACAAAAAATTCCTATTTTTTCCTATTTTTTGCTCAGAAATTCCTATTTTTTTCCTATTTTTCTGTGGGAAATTCCTATTTTATTTCCTATTTTTTTGAAAAAGGGCCGCAACACCCCTGTAAGTCGGAAAAACGGCATTTTTTCGACTAATGATTCGGAGCCCCCTATATCCTTCAAACCTAGCGGGGGTCAAAATTGAACGCTCTTTCGAATAGGCTAGGTTAGAAGTTTGCAGGATGTAAGCTTTAGCTGGAAATCAAACTTTGTCCAAAAATTAAACTTTAAATGAAATTTTTCGCGCAAAAATGGATTTAGGCAAAAATACTGAATCAAATGAAAACCTGCTGCTGCCATTGAAAGAGTAACTTCTAAGCTACTGAATGCTGAAAAAATTGTGCAAATCGGTTCAGGCTTTGAAAAGTTACAAAACTTTTTCTGAAGCTACCAGGATCAGGCTAATTGAAGCGTTACAGCGCAAGTAAGGTTTAGTACAAATTCCGGGCTATAGCTGCATTTCTTTTCAAAATATGAAGCTAGTTGGGGTTTTTTAGTGCGGTAAAGGTATTCCTGATGCTTAGCAGTTTTTTTCTTGAATTTAAGCCTCAGGCTTAGGCTTAGTGCTTAGGCTTAGTGCTTAGGCTGAGGCTTAGAGCTTAGGCTTAGGCTTAGTGCTTGGGCTCAGGCTTAGTAGGTGGGCTAGGAAAGGCTTAGTCTTAGTTGCTTGCATCAAATAAAAGGATATTTGCTACTGTGGAATCATAAATAAAGCTGCCCTTTTGAACCGAAATTGGCTGTCAGCGCCAGCTGAGCAGCAGTGACGTTTTGATCGTATTTATGGTATTCTTCATTATTAAAAATTGCTCCTTTTAACTAGAAATGGCTATTGTTCTTCAGAAAATGTAATTAATTTATTGTCTATACAAAAAGAACGAATAACAATTTATATATATGTGAGCTCAGTTTAACGATACATATTTCGCCTATTATATATTTTGAAAAATTAACATTTTTTGGTCTAAATGAGCAGAATATTTTGGAAACAAAGCTGAATTAAATATAATATTATAAGTTACGTTATGATGATCAAACTTAAGACTGATATTACGACTGTATTGGTGAAAACTTTCGAAAATTAGCCCCAGAATGTCGAAAAATGCTGATTTTCGACAAAATTTGATTTTTTTCGAAAAGCAATAAATCCACGTTTTTTTGCTTGGAAAGGGCTAAAAATGAACTCAGCGCGTCCGAAAACCTATAAAAACGTGTTTTTACATTGAAAAAATGTGAGTTTGAATTCCCCCCCCCCGCCGAACCTGCACCGGTCGGTTGGGTCCTCCCTCATCCGGAACCTTCGTAGCATTTTTAGTGAATTTGTGGCTCGGAATGTCAAAAGTCTTCTGAAAGTTTTCAAATTTGCTAGATTCTGGACCCTTGTCGGTTCTGCAGTTTTGTAATTTTCGGTGTTTTGAGGTCCTATTTTACTTTCATGCCGCTCTGGTCCAAAAATGTAGCGTTTTTGAACGAAACATGCCAATATGTGTCGTTTTTTTGCGTTAAAATTTCAATTAAGAGCATTTTAGTACATTTCAAAATATCGAAAAGTCATCCTTCCCGAATTTTTTTCCTGGCTACGCCACTGGCACCACACATGGGCGTGGAAAGGTTTAGGCAACTTCAGCCCGCCCCCAGACAGGTGCTTCACAGATTGTTTTGAAGTTGCTCACGACGACAAAATCGGTGGCTCATAAGCAGTAGCGTAGCCAGGATCAAGTTTAGGGGGTTAAATGCAGTTGGGGGGGAATATTGGACCTATTTTTTTGAGTAGAGCACCTCGGGGGGAAGCATTTTTGCTTCAAGAACCCCTATTTCATTTTTTGGATTTTCTGAGATACGACCCCCCGAAATTCGAACCGTCACTGAGGGACGTTTTCGTAATTTGTTTCAGAAAAAATGTTTTTCCGTCCTAAACGTGTTTAAATAGAGTCGGAATAATGTTTACAATTTTTTAGGATCAAAATAAAGGCACTATGACCCCGTTCCTTCCGAAAAATTGGCCAAATTCCCCAAAATCGTCCAATTAGTTACCTAATTCAAACGGCCTCAATTTAGGCTTGGGGCTAGGCTTAGGCTTAGGGCATAGGCTTAGTACGGGGCTTAGGCTTAGGCTTAGGTTCAGGCTTAGGAATCCAAAAATAAAAATAGAAATTTTCAGGAAAAATCCTGCCAGCTTAGCCTGGAGAATCCTGCCAGCTAAGCGTAGACGATGCCTTAAAACATCATAACGTACTCAAAACTATCCAAAAACAAAAATTATAGCCGTTTTTGGCTTTGAACTTTGGCCTATGGTCACTTTCGAAACCTCTAAAAATGCGATTAAAATGCGATTTTCAAGGGGTCATATCTCAGAAAATCCAAATTTGTGGATAGGGGTTCTATTACAAAAAATGCTTCCCTTAGGGTGCCCTACTCCAAAAAATAGGTCCACTATTTCCCCCCCCAACTGCACTTGATCCTATCCAGTTGAGGGAGGGGCCGACGCGCCTTTTTGCCCAAAAATTTTTCGAAGTTTGCCAGTCGGGGGGAGGTGTGCTAAAAAAATTGATCCACTATTCTCCTCCCAACACTGCCTTGAACCCATATCATCCATCACGTATATATATATATATTTCCTTTATACCTTCCTTTCCTATATACTTCCTTTTCATTTACGTTATAATAAGCTGAGTTCTCACTTCTCACATATACTTTATTTTGTTTTTTTGTTGATATATAGAGTTACCGAAAGAAACTATGGAGCCCCCGCCGATGTCCGAGTTCACCTATCTCCAACAGTACTTTTCAGCTGCGGATTGGCAAAAAATGTCTTGGTATGAGAAGTACCGCTATCACAACATGCACACTAATTATCAGAAAATGGTTGTTTGTGGTAAGCTTAAGCTGGTGTTTGTTTATTAGGTTACTTGTTTATAGTTTGGTAGCTATTTTGTGCGTAAATATTGCGTCTTTAATTAGAAATAGGCTAGTCTAAATAGTAAAAACTTATCTGTTACGTAAAAGCTTTCTCTTAAGTTGTGGGAAGAGAAACTGTCACTCTGAATTGATTTCTTTGATCGAGAAATGTTTTTGGCTTATATACATACATATATACATCCTACAAATGATTTGCATGCATCAAGCATGGTGATCTGCCAAGCTTATTGAAACAATTTTCGCTGGGCTGGTGAAGTAAAATGAAGGGTAACTTTGACTCTGCCTGGCCTTTATCTGTTTTTTATCTGTTTTCATCCTATGTATATTTTCAGGATTGTCTGCCCAGAAACCATTTTTCATGCACGACAGTCGAATCAAGCGGGCTTCCACGTCAAAATCTGAGACTCCTGTCAAGCCACAGCCGTGCAAAAAGCCAGTCCGCAGGCGAAAAGCCAAGAGCAGCAGTTGTAGCGAAGAGTTGGATTCAGATTCGGATGATGACTGGGTTCCTTCCTCTGGTCAAAATTTTATATATATATATATATATTATGATTTTTTCAATTTTGAAACGTCATGTTTTTTATAATTATATACTATTTTAGAGATTATGTGTATAATCTGTTCTAACTTTGGATTTAAAAATGCAGTTCAGGGTTTTTTTTTAGTCAAAAATGGCGTCATTTGCAGAAATGAAACTTAAAAATGACGTTCAGAAAATAAAAATGACGAAGCTTTGACGAAGCGTTTTGAGCAAATATTGACGCTGATTTGACCAAATTCGGCCTAAAAATTGAAAAAATCTCCATTTTTTTTCTGGGGGCTGCCGCCCCCAGATTCCTGCAACTTAGTGGCTTGTTATTAGCTTTCACCAAAGTCTCTGCATATGTACACGAGTACATTTACCTATCTAGTACACTAATCTGATGTGACGTTGTGCTTCTGACGTGATTCGCTTATAATTTACCGGCTCGAAAAAATTTCAGTTATATATATAGTCTCCACTTGACCAAGTTTGACCTAAAAAAAGAGAAAAATCTCCAATTTTGTTTTTGAGGTTTGTCTCTCTTAGACCCCTTCATCTTTGGCTTACTCTTCTTGGTATTCCGAGTTCAAACTTTAGCTCTGATGTTTTCGGTCGGCCATAATTAGTATAATGGTCGGACAATATGCGCTATTATCTGTAAATTTTTATGTTAGATTGCAAAAAAGTGCATTTATTAATGCACTTTTGCAATTGCAAAAAAGTGCAAAAAAGCATTATTACAAAAAATCGAAAATGTCATTCTCTCTCCGAAATTGTTTTTACTTTAAATTTTACCGAAATCTTCGGCACGCAGATGTACAAGGGGGGTCTGGGGGTGTTCCCCCCGAGACTTGAGATTCCAGGGGAAGCATAGCCTCCTCAAAGTTGAAAAAGGGGCCCGAAAACTTAAAATTTGCCCCAGATTGCTTTAAAAGTGAGCAAAAAGCTAAAAATTGCGACATATTTTCAATTTTTGCAAAAATTTTTCCATTTTTAGGCAAAAGCTGGGAATTTTGGGGTTGCTTTAGGTAAAAAACCGCTTCAGTTTCATAAAAATGCTGTTTTTTTAAAATTGTGGTCGAAAATTTTCTATCGGTACGCGTACGCTACTGTACGATAACGATAGCTAGCAATATTGCTGCAGCGCAACGGTTATATACTGTAAAGCCATAATCTAATTTTGACGAACGAAAAATAAAAATGACGACAGGAGTTTAAAAATGACGCCAGAATGATGAAATCCGATTTTGAAAAAAAACCCTGATGCAGTAAGGCCTATTGAATTTTTTCTCGTAGTTCAGAAGCCGTATAAATTTATTACTACACTTTATTTTCCATATAAGCTAAGTGTAAAGAGGTCCTCAGTCCTCACTAGTCTCATCATTTTACCTATGAGCTGATAAATAAACTCTCAGTCCGGGACTAGACAAGGAGCGGTTCTATTATATACCAAGCTAGCACGGCAATAATCTCCTCTACATACGCACTCCCAATGTGTTTATGCAACTCAAGGGGGCATAAAATGAGACCCTAACAAGCCATAATGCTGCTGACTCAGTATCTGTGATTGAGAATCGAAAGTTAGCGTAGCAGTCTCGCCATGTCAGGAAAAAGAAGGAAATTCTATTAGGCAGCAGCAGCATTAGAATAACACAGGAGAAATTCGAGTCGCAAATCTCAGAATAGACGGAGTGCGCTCTACTTTTCGAGCAAAAGGGCCTATGCTGAGCTCTTATTGAATCCCTTAGTATCTAATAGACATTCTTTACAACAGTAAATACCTCGTCACCGTAAGTTTAACTCTGGCATATTTTTAGTGGGGGGGGGGGGCCCCCCCCCCCCCCATTTGGTCCGGAGACCCCCCATTTTGAGCCCCCCCATTTCAGATGGGGTGCCCCCCCATAGCCTGAAAATTTTTTACGAAAGGACGTTTTAGCGGTAAACTTGGTATCAGTTTATAAAGTATAAAAACGTAACATTTAAAGCATAAGAACCATTTTTTTCACCTAGAAATACTGTTTTATTGTGAATTTGGTGCGCCCCCCCCCCATCCATGGGGGGGGGGCTGCCCCGCCCCTTCGCGCCCCCCCCCCCCCATAAAATTTGGCCTAAAAATGCCAGTAACTATATATTGAGCGTGGTTTTTTAGACCGCAGACGAGCTAGAGCTAAAAGCAAACGTCCTGCTTTGAAAAATATTGGTAATATTGTTAAACGTGAGTTTAGTTCCTTTTTTTGAAACTATGTATGCTTTTTTGATTCGATTTGGATTTGTGTTTTTCTGTATGCTTTTGTATTGATTTGATATTGATTTGGATTTGTGTGTTTCAATTAAACCAATGTTGTTTGTTGAAATTGACCTTAAGGGAGTGGGGGCTTTCTTGCTTTATCGTATGTATCTGTTTTTTGATCGCATTAAGGTAGCGCTCAGCAACAAAACTCATGTTTGGCGCTCAGCTCATGCAATAAATAGCAATACCCTTTTAATTGTTTATCAAAGAGACATCAAAAAAACCTATTTACAATACAGTTCAGCACTTTAGTGTGAATGTGTCAAATTTTTGACCATGTCGAATTTCCTATTCACACTAATTTTGTTTTTGACCTAGCTCAGCGAAACTTCAACCGATTTTTATGATCTTGGTATCAATAGAAAGATCTCTCAAAAATCTAGACGTGATTGATCTTCGATTTTTCATTTTTATTTTTGATTTTGCAAAAAATCGATTTTTCAAAAATCAGTCGTGTTTGAGCGACTACAAAAAGTGCTGCGGGCCAAAATTTGAAAATCGTAAAACTTTCACGTCTGCATTTATATTCTTTCTTTCATTGTGCAAATTTTCAACTCAATCGCAAACGGCAGCTGGGACCCAGGTCCAAAAAAAGTACGCAAAAGTTCGCTACGCAAAAATGTAAGGTTTGCCCACACGTTTCACTTTTTCAAAAATTAGACCTTTCCTAGGACTGCATATTTCCGTTGAAAAAGTTACAAAAAGCCAGACTCAATTTTTTAAGAAATTAAATCAAAAATTTGACATTTTCGAAGATTTATCAGCTTTGTAGGTTTTTCATTTTGGATTTGCTATTTTCACGGCTAAATAACTCAGCAAAACTTCAACGTATTCTTAAGTTTAATACATCAATTTAAAGCTAAGAAACGGCATATTTCAATGATATGAGTAATCATTTTATATGGAAATAAAAATTTTTTTGCTACGGCTACAAAATTGTCCAACAAATTAAAAAAATTTTTTATCACAATATGCACATCAAATGAAAGCTATTTTCATTTTGAACAACTTTCCTTCAAGACATTATGGTCAAAAATGTCGCTGAAAAAAATTAAACGCCAAAGTCGGTTCCCCTGAGCGCCACCTTAATCAGCAATACTGGAGTTGTAGTTTATAAATTAATAAATAAAAGCTGGGGTTTTTTTCGCAAAAACGTTCGCAATTGCGAAAAAAAATTGTTGATTGCGAAAAATTTTCAAACCTCGCAAAATTGCGAAAAAATTTTGACGCAGTGGAGGTGAACTCGTAAGGTCTTTAGTCGCAAAACATTTCCGATACAGCCCCAATTGACCAAATCTGGCCTAAAAATTGAAAATTTTTCCGACTTTTTGTGATCCCTTAGGCCCGGACTCGTGCAACTTTGTGGCTTGATGTTTCTAGTGACTGTAAATGGGACAGATTTTTTTTCATGTATCATCACACCGACTGCATGTAACACTAATAGACAGTATAATAGGGGTCGGAGGTGACATAATTAAGAAACATTTCAAAATGTTAGCATTTTCAGGCCTAACTTGGTCATTGGCAGGGTCTTCTGAAATTACTTTACGGCTGAGCATCGATTGTGAAAAAATACACAAAATTCTCAGGGCGGCTCCGTAAATTTAAATAAAAATGTCAAAATCGTTTTTTCGCCAAAAAGTGTAAAAATTACGTCAGTCTTCATCCTGTATATGCGGAATACTGTTTCATGAACATTTAAATGCAAGTCTACTGCATTACATAACAAAAGCAAGTCTGCGAAAAAAAAATTGTTTTTGCGAAAAAATTTCAAGCTTTTCGCAAAATTGCGAAAATTTGCCAGCGAAAAAAACCCAGAATAAAAGGTATATAAAATATACAAATATAAATTTGTGATTTCAGATACAACGCCGTCAACTTCATCACATCATGCGGATTCAGTTAGTTCTTTATTTTTTGTTCTTCGTTCTTTCTTTAGATTTGGCAACATTAGATATGTAATTCTGTATTGTTCATACATCATAGTTTATAATATGTATGGTTTTTTTATTTTTAAGCCGTCGAGTCATAGTGGCTCATAGGTATAGCATTTTATCATACAAAGTTAATTAATCGGTGGCATCAGTTAAATTGTTTTTTGTTTTTGCCCAAGCGGAGCGGCTGCTAAATTCAGTGTCAGTTTGTCTATCAAAATGTTTATGATTATTTTGTTTCCGTATTTCCGGATGAAACAACTTTATTTTAGTTTATTTTTTAGTTTTTAACTTGACTTTAAAATCACAGTGAAAAATGACATCCAATTCCAGGTTAACGAAGTTTCAAAGTTTCGAAAAATAAATAAGGAGACTATTTGTTTCATTAAAGTAACATGTTAATGTAAAACTGTTTTGCAGAAAGAACGTAATGATATGCGGGCATACCCATCGCTTGAAATAAAGTCAGGTATCTAATTTAGTATCAATGTGATGACGCATCAATTTAATTTTAAACAATATGTTCTGTCGTAATCATGACGAAATGTGAAATTCAAAATTTAGATGGACATGATTTAGACCGTAGTTATAATTTAAGTAAGGCTAAAACTAAGTTTCAAGTGGTACGATTTAACGCACAGGATACACACTATTATCATTTTTCATGTTTTTATTTACGTAGTTCGAATCGCAAAAGTGAAAATTATGTTTTTTTAACTGCAAAAATAAATGTTTACCTCCAAATCGCCAGAATAAACACTTTTCAGAAAGTCACACAACATATCCTTAATTTACACAACGTTTACACTGTGCCGATTTTGAAAAAACCCTGGACATAAACATATAATACGTTCGTACTCGTAGAATTTTTCTTCGCGGTTGTTTTGTAATATAATTCGGTAATTCGTCACTGTATCTTGTACGAAACCAGGCGCAAACTTAAGCCATCTTAATGATTTCTAGGCTGTATTTTTCAGAAGTGGCCACTAAGTCACGTTCGAGACGTGTACGAAAACCTTTGGTGAATGTATCGAATGGTTCGGATGCAGTGACTGCTGACAAAGATTACTGTAATAGTTTTAATTAATTTTTTAATCTGAAAATTAAGTTAATGAAAGAACTTTCGCGATTTTAACATTATATATAGTATGACAATACCCCATGATGTGCTAAAAGCACCGTGCTCTGTGAACGTAGAGTTCATGTGTTAGTGGGGAGTGTTTGAAGGAATCGGTGACTCCTGAGCGGAAGTTCAGTATTATTTACGTAATTTACTTAATTAATTGATGCAAAATTGATTTGAAGGAATTGGACCTTTTTTATTGTTCTATAATACTGCTGAGTGGAAACTGCTGTGATTGTTGTCATAGCAGGAAGAAAAGTATTGTTTTTTCAGTTGTCGAGTTTCAGTTCAGAAAAACTATATGCTTTGCACGGAATTGCTAATAGTTTATTTTATATTTTCAGTTTGTGATGACTGCAACAAGTTACTGCCTGGTCTCTGTCTTTTGCACCCGTTGGAATTCATAGCCGATAAAGAGGTAATTTTACATTTTTTTTATCGTACTATATAAATTTTGCAAACTTGGATTGAATTTTTTGGTGTTTGATGTTTTTCATAATGGTTAAAAATCAATTTGTGTTTCGAAAGTGTTTGAAAAATTTTCTCAAAAGCTGAGTCTAAGACTCTAAGGATATGGCAAAAATTGAAACGGTTCTCGGATTTTGACAGAGTTTCATATTATTGGTCTTTTGTAACAAACTTCTTGTCCAAAAAATGAAACTTCTTGTCCAAAACAAGGACTAAGGGCCGAGCATTAAATTTTACGGCTGACTTAAATCCATTTATTTTGTCATACAGTATCAGATGTCACCGGGAGGATTCTGTTCTAAAGGCGTAATATTCACACGAGGGCGAATTTTGCTTCACGTGGTACGCCATGGAGCATGAGCGGGCGCACACGCACACTCCCTGCTGCATTGTGGTGAAATAATGCAGCAAGCAGTGTGCGTGTGCGCCCGCTCATGCTCCATGGCGCACACGCCACGCAATGCGCCTGGCGTACGCCATGAAGCTAAATGCACCCTCGTGTGACGTGAATAGGCCTTAAGGAGCACTCAGGCCTTAAGTTCAAGTTCAAGTATCAGGTACATGATACATCTGTCGCTCGAAAATATTCAAAGCATGCAACAAAGTGGTAAAAGTCAGCACTCTGCTTAATTTTATTATTAATTATCAGTTATGCGTTATCATTCAACCACATTAATCTTTTTCACTAAATTCAATATGGATAACGGATAAGGCACGCAACCTATCCTATCCGGCTGATTTGCATCTTATCCGTGTAGCAATTAACAATTTTTTGCAGGTGGATCCTTCGTCTGTGGAAAGTGCCGCTCGTCAGTCACTACCCTCGTTTTTGTCACTGGGCAATTCGCGAATCAAAAAGGCCGGGCTTGGTGTTTGGACTGAGGTTCCCATTAAGAAGGGGACCACCTTTGGACCATATAAGGTGCTACTGTACTTCTACAGGCACAATAACTTGTTTTCATAAACAATGAATCGTGATTTATTAATAACAACCCTAGAAATTGTGGTACAACTTTGGGTTTTTGTAATATTTTGTGAGAAATATATATAGGTGATTACCATTGCCAATATGTTGCCGAATGTATGCCTTTATTCATTAAATGTGCTGCATCTAGTCGAAAACTAACTAGGTTAAACTCATTTTTTAGTAGCGTATGTTATAGTAATATTATTTTCAAATTAGATATAACAGAATTTTGCAGTTTTTTTACATTATTGTGATATTTTGAGAAAAGTATTTTTTGCAGGGTTGCATTGTCACAATGCCTGATGAAGCTGAAAATAGCGGCTATGCTTGGAAGGTTGGAATAAAGTCTGACCAGAAAATGCTGAACCCTAAGACAAAACAGGTGGCGTGATGTTTGTGACTACTCGCTGTACTCTTGATGCTTACAAGTCGCTCTTTTCGTAATGAAATTATGTGTATCTGTTTGTCTCAAGGTCCAGCATTTTTTGATCAGACTTTGGCAAGTATTCAGAAGTTGAAATCGTAAGCTTTTAATTGTAAGGCTGGAATTCACCATCTTAAGACTGACACTAAAGTTTGCCTTGTGAGTCACTCGAATTATGAATTGAGGCACAGTTATTTGAAGTCAGATTTTACGTGTTTCACTATTGTGTTTTCAGCTGGATTTTTAGTTTCACTAACATTTTAAGGAAAAGATACAGATTTGACTTTACGAACCACGTAACAGCATCGTAGACGTTACGTAAAGGCCTATTCACACGAGGGCGCATTTTGCTCCATGGCGTACGCAGTGGCGCACGCCATGGAGCATGAGCGGCGCATTCTATTTTCACACTGCCTGCTGCATTATTTCACCCAATGCTGTAGGCAAGTGTGCGTGTGCACCCGCTCATGCTCCCTCATGTGAATACGCCTTAATGCGTAAGCTCTAAAATTGCTATATCTATCTATTTTCATTCTTAGGAAATGGTTGTTTTAGTAGATAGGGTAGCTGCCAATTGCCATTGAGTTTTCTTTTGTTTTTGCTATTGTAGCTCTCGTTAGACGATCGTAAATGTATTTATATCGATGCCAAAGATGAGTCTGAATCGAATTGGCTGCGATTTATTAACTGTGCCTGCTGTAAGTTCTAGTTTGTCAATATTGCTAAAATGCTAAGCACAGCCCCTGCGGTTACCCTGTTTTCCTATTATGTACGTGTAGATTGTTTTGCTATAACTTCTGTTAAGGTGGTAGTTACGTTTTCGACAGTTTTTATAACGTGCTATAATTTTTGATTGACTCAATGAATTTAATAGCTGTCTTTTTCACGTCAAAGTACTTGACTGAAACTACACTTATGCACATTATCTAGCTTAAATCTGTAACAAGCTATTCTGCAGACACTGTTAAAGTAGTCAAATTTCGGGAATTTTTGCATTTTTCATGCTTTGCTTGTAAAATTGACAGTGTAATTCCAAACAATTTCATTCTTTACACCAACATTGTCAATAACAGGGTGAATTTTAATGCTAAGTTTGGTGCATTTATATGATGTAGAAAAGAAGTTATGGACCTTCAATTTTGAATTTTTTCGAATTTTGAAAAATATACAAATTTTTGAATCTAATTTTTTCACGAAATGGGCTAAATTAATACAAATAAAAAAATTGACACATCAGAAATTGTCTAATAAATATGTAAAATAACGCATGAAAAGATTGCAACATTGAGACTTGACATTTAGTCCACGGAAGTACATTTTTACAGATTTTTGTGAATGAAATTGATGTAACGCAAAATTTAAGCCAACAAAATTTTTGGAATTTTAGCATAAAATAGACACATATGTGTGCCAATTTATCCAAAATTTTGAATAAAATCCGTCTAGTAGTTGTCAAGTTTTGCGGACTTTTGCGTAATGCACTTTAGTTCAAAAAGAAATGTTACATAAATGTGACGTAATCTCAAAAAGTAAAAAGCGGAAGGATAAGTTTTGGCATCTAAATTGAAGGTTTTTGACATGCCCGTGTGTCATTTTTTACTTTTTTCAATAAACGGCCTTTTTGACTAGCTACTACTTTGGCTTAGCTAAACATAAAATTTACGAAAAATTGTCGTAACTGGCTGATAAATATTTTATGTGAAAATTAAAAATGATTGTTTCAAGCTATTTTAGCAAACACTTATCTCATAATAATTTATAGTTTCCTAAATTAATATGCGTACTATAAATTATTGATTGAAAATTAATCGTAGGTTGTCAAATGTTACTCCTGCAAAACTGTCGAAAACGTTACTACCACCTTAAGTGAAAGTTAGTGTCAGACTAGTTACCATTGACTACTTAGTATTCTGCTCATACCTGGGCGTGGGGGAGGGTTGGGCCAGTGTTTTCAAACCCCCCTCCAGAATGTTTGAAGGTAGCTTACAGCGGCAAAGTCGGTGGCTCGCAAAGCAAAAATGATGGTGATAATTAATGTTGGTATATACCGTGGTTTCATCGAACATTAACGTAAGCGTGTGAATACCTGTCAAAAAATGTAATTGTTTAGGCCTAACCTTAGTGTTTTCAGATGAACACGAGCAGAATTTGATTGCATTTGAATATGAAGGGCAGATCTATTATCGAGCGTACAAAGATATCGGTGCCTTCAGCGAATTGCTTGGTTGGTTTGCTAAATTTGCTTTTTTGAATGAGAAATTAAGGTGAGGTTATCTTGTCAGATTAACCGAGTTGAATTAGTCAGTTGAATATCGAATTACGTTATGAAAAGAAAAGACATAACGATGACTGATTGAATTTTTTAATGCAATTTTAACATATTTGGTTATCTTTTTGTGTTTTTTAGTGTGGTACGGTGAAGAGTACGCGGAGTCATTGGGAATCTCTAGTCAAGATAGTCAGGTTTTGAAAAAGGCCGGAATTTCAAAAGTTCAACAAGAAAGTTAGTATTGTAGTAGACTAGTAGAGTTTAGTCAAGAAAAATGGCTTCATCTTCAATTTGTGGTCCCGAATTTGGTGTTTTTTTCTGAAGTTTCGATACATTATTCCAAATCAGTCGTATCAGGAAAATTTAAAATTTGTTCAAAAATTTAAATATAAAGTATATAATACTGAATATATTATAATAGTGAATAGAATCTGAATAAAAATTTACAATTTCGTTTCTTCAGTATAATTGTAAAATGATTAGAATGAATGAGCCACATATCGGTTGATGTTGACAGTATGGTGCAGGTCCCAGAACTAATTTGGTTAAAAATCCATAATCACGGAACAGTAGCACATTGTATAGAAATTTGTATTAACAAAAAAGCTACGTATTTATCGTTTATTTCAAAATCAATATCACATTAGAAACACTGTATTCATATTTTTAGATGCTGAAAATGTCCAGTGTTTCCCATGTCCATATTGTCAAGTTGGATACACGTCGATGGAGTTGCTGAATGACCACATTGTCAGGCGTCACGAGAAATCCGAGAAGTCACATAAGTGTGATCAATGCAGCTATAGCTCGAATAATTCCAGCCATCTCCAGCAACATATTAACATAGTGCATTTGAAGCTGCGACAATTTGAGTGCAAAGTGTGTCATAAAGCGTTTACCCATGAATCGAATTTAACACGCCATATGCGTGTACATACTGGCGAGAAACCATATGAATGTTCCGTTTGTAAGAAAAAGTTTGCTCAAACATCTAACTTGAGAGATCACGAAAACATTCATTTTGGTGTGAAACAATTTGCCTGTGATGTGTGTCAGAAGTCGTTTGTTCAACAAGCAGCCTTGAAGACACATATGATTATCCATACGGGTGCGAAACCGTATAAATGTGATAAGTGCGATGCAAGATTCACCCAGTCATCCAGTTTAAGAGTACATATTCGTCGTGTTCATGGCGAGTCCTGATATTGGCGCTGTTTGTTTCTGTGTGGGTGGAATGCAGAGTGGCAGTCGAAATTGTGGACTTAAGCCCGGTTCAAACTTGTCTTCATACTTAAGCGTACGAGTTTTACTTTACCTGATCTTCTTTCATTCAAAAAAGTGGCTCATTTGGCCATGTAGTTTTCTTGAAACTGCTTAAGGACAAATTGATAGGGACAAGGATAAGGACGAGTATGAACCGGGCTTTAGGGCCCATTCCTTTACTGGATTAAAGGGTTACTTTTAATCGGACTAAACGGTTTAAAATGCAGCTTAAAAATGCCATTCCAAAACCTCCGGATTAAACAGACTTAACTTTTTTAACGCGCTGCTTTTCAATCGGACTGACGAACTGACGGGCTTAAGGTAGCGCTCAGCAACAAAACTCATGTTTGGCGCTCGGCTCATGCAATAAGTAGCAACACCACTTTGATTGCATATTAAAGAGACATCAAAAAAACCTATTTACATTACAGTTCAGCACTTTAATGTGAATGTGTCAAATTTTATGACCATGTCGAATTTCCTATTCACACTAAGTTTGTTTTTCACCTAGCTCAGCGAAACTTCAACCGATTTTGACGTGAATAGACGTATTTTGACGTATCAATAGAAAGATCTTTCAAAAATCTAGACGTGATTGATCTGCGATTTTTTATTTCTATTTTTGATTTTGCAAAAAATCGATTTTTCAAAAATCAGTTCTGTTTGAGCGACTACAAAAAGTGCTTCGAGCCAAAATTTGAAAATCGAAAAAGTTTCACGTCTGCATTTATATTCTTTCTTTCATTGTGGAAATTTTCAACTCGATCGCAATCGGCAGCTGGGACCCAGGTCCAAAAAAAGTAGTCAATTTCGCTACGCAATACTGTGAGGTTTGCCCACACGTTTCACTTTTTCAAAAATTAGACCTTTAATAGGACTGCATATTTCCGTTGAAAAAGTTACCAGAAGCCACACTCAATTTTTTAAGAAATTAAATAAAAAATTTGACATTTTCGAAGATTTATCAGCTTTGTAGGTTTTTCATTTTTGATTTGCTATTTTCATGACTAAATAGCTCAGCAAAGCTTCAACGTAATCTTATGTTTAATACATCAATTTAAAGCTAAGAAACCGCATATTTCAATGATAAGTAATCATTTTATATGGAAACAAAAATTTTTTTGCTACGGCTACAAAAATGATTGCAGCAGTAAAATTGCAAAAGATAACTGCTTTTAAATATAGTTTTTTTAAAGCTAGAAGGTGTAAAAAATGTAAAAAAGACCGCTCTAGTTTTTGTTGAGGTTAAGTGCAGTTATGGTAGTTTAAAAAAACACCTAAAAACGCAATTACCCCCTTAAGTTAACAAACGGACTTAACTCTGCACGCTAATGTTAAATGTGCATGTTAAATCCGTTTATTTTAGTGGTAGTTTTGGAATTGGGTCAGACTAAAATTAGGGCGCTGACTTATTTTAAATCGTTTAGTCCGTTTAACCCGATTTACCATTCCTAAACCTCGGACTAAAATAAGTCCTGTGTCCGTTTAATCCGGTAAAGGAATAGGCCGTAAGTCTATTTGAATCAGCTTGTGATATTACATTGGCATATTTTTTGGTGATATTCGCAGTGCGCATTTGGGAGACTGTCTCACCCAGTCACCCATTTACTTACGATGCGTAAAAAATACGTATAATTTTATTACTAATTTTGTCACGGCTTAATTGTCCATTGAAAATTAAGAAAACGTTTATTGCAAGTATGACAGTTTAAAAAGTCAGGTTGTTATAGTCACAAAATACGGCTAAATTTTTACAGTTTTCGTATGACTTTATTACTGTTTTGTGTGTTTTTAGCATTAATTTGTCCAATGAGCATTATAGATAGATGACGTATATATCATTTTTTAGAAAAATGCTAAGTATTTTCATTACTACAATACAAACTGTAATGTTCTAATACAGTTAGTGGTTTATAGAAGTACCTTAACGCATTTCACTGTCCTCAACGTGTATGTGTCAACGTAGTGCCTATTTACTTTGTGATTTTCATGTACTCAGGTTGCGTTTGCGTTACCGTTTTTTTACTGTATTCGCTTGTTTTTGTTTTTTCAACGTTGAACGTTTTATTATTGTGTTTAGCTTGCTGCGTTTTTTTTGTTTAATGTTTGACTTGTCTCAGGCTGTTTCACTGGTTTCTTTGTTTTTTCTAGAGTTTTATATTGTTTTTAATCATACTCAATCTAATTTATTCGCTAAATCCATATCATATTAATCTTAAAATTTTAATTAATCAACCATTTTATGTCAATATAGTCATTGTATGGTTAATATCGCTTTTACCTAGGCAACAACCATTTGAAATTTATTAACCCAGCAGCCACGGATCTAGAATTTCAAAGTAAACACCGGTAGATTTTATTTCAAAAACTGTTGCCCATATTCATAAGTAGTTATGCACTGTGCAATACCTCACGTCGGTTTGGCCCGAAATCCACCCCTGATAAATTTATGCCATGGTGAACGATGTTCAATTTTACCCGGTGCTAGTGTTGAATTATTTGAACAAATAGCCAATGCTATTAATATGGAATATACATACGTTTTTGCTCCTAATGTATCTTATGGGCGATTAATTAATAATACGTGGAATGGACTAGTAGCTATGCTACTCAGTGGCCAGTTAGACTTTGTCGTACCCACTATGCGACAACATTTTAACCGGTTTCGATTCTTAGACATAGCCGCTCAAGCTTCGCTATGGCCTCAAAAAACGTATGCCGTTGTAAATCCTTTAACAAAAGTTCAAGCGCAAATTTTCGCTTTTGCTTTTCCGCTTTCGGTAAATACGTGGATTTTGATATTTCTGTGTTACGTTTTGATTGTACTGATCCAATGTTATTCGCTATATATGGAAAGAATACGAGAATTTTCGTTTTGGGAAACGTTTATGGAACTTTTATACAAAATTCAGTTTCAAGCGAGGTCTTTTACTCTTCGTAAAACGCGTACGGTATTCTATCTTACTATGACGTGGATATTGTTAATTGGCATTATTACTCGATATTATAAATCATACTTGATCGATTCTCTTTTACCTGTAGATCCGGTACCCTTTCAAAATCTGGACCAACTTAATTCACTTTTAATTTCGGGTAACCACAGAATTTTAGCACCTACGCTTTCGCATTCGTTATTCAATGATGTTTTAGACTCTAGCGGAAAACCCCACCCAGAATATGCGGCTTTTGGAAAAATTATCGTCATTCCCGATTTCAAAAAGTTGGAACAAGAACTTATTATGAAACCCGGTTCGGTATTTCTGACCGTAACTTCGGCTGCTGTAAGTTCTGCTAAAAAGTATCCAAAAATTTTGTACGCTATTCCCTTAGAGTGGACTCCGAAACTTTATACAAGTTTTTTCTTTGCTAAACGAGTGAAAAAATGCTGGTATCGTGCGAAAATCGTGGATTTATTGCAAATTTTTATTGAAACAGGATTAGTAGATCATTTATCCAGAAAATATGATTTTGATACGGATGATGTTTTAATTTCTCCGTATGCGAACGTTGAATTACCGAATTTGTTTAGCCTTATTCCTTCCTTACGTAGCTTACTGGCGGTTGGGTACGGAATTTCTCTGCTTGTGATTTTGGCTGAAATTTTCATTGCGCGCTGTTTCTTAAAATAGTAAGTTTTTCACTTTGCTGGTTTTCTTTTTGGCATAGGTATATATTTCGTATTTTGAGGTTAATTAGTTAGGTCGTAATTGTTAATTTATTGTTTGATAGTATTAATAATCATAAGTTTGAAAACTTTTTTAGCACTCATAGAAATGATTTTTTCGAAGAATTGACACATGTTTTCATGCCTAAACTACCCTAATTTATGGTAAGATAACTAAGTACCCATAAATTGAGCTGTTTTATTGCTTAATTTGACCGAGAAAGTGTTAGCCAAACTTTAATAGTTGACTTTCCCTAACTAATATATATATATATATATTTATATATATATATATATATATATATATATATATATATATATATATATATATATATATATATATATATATATATATATATATATATATATATATATATATATATATATATGTAAGTCACACACTCAGAAATTTATATAACCAAGTAGACAGTAGATGATATCCTCAAATGTTTCAAAACTCTGCAGAAAGTTTGGGATAATGGTAACTTAGGGCCTATTCCTTAACCGGATTAAAGGGTTAATTATATGCGGACTAAACGGTTTAAAAATTAAGCTTAAAAATGTCATTCCAAAACCTCCAAACCTTAAAAAAAACTTAACCTTAAAAAACCTTAAACGAACTTAACTTTTATCGCGCTGCTTTTTAATCGGACTAAACGGACTTAACTATACACGCTAATGTTAAGCATGCATGTTAAGTCCGTTTAGTCCAGTGGTAGTTTTGGAATGGAGTCAGACTAAAATTAAGCCGCTGACTTATTTTAACTTGTTTAGTCCGATTAGTCTGATTTGTGATTCCAAAACCTCGGACCCAAATAAGTCCTTTCCGTTTAATCCGGTAAAGGAACAGGCCCTTTGAAAGAAATTTCAATTTTTTCCCTCAGTAGGATACAAGGATTAAAAATCCAAAATTTAACGTTAGAATGTTTTTTTGGTATATAATAGTTTTCCGGAATATTCATGTTACGGAAATAAAGGAATGTTATTTCTGTTTTTTATGGGAGAATTTTAGTTTAATATTTAATTAATCTTTATTTTTTAAAAAAATGGATTAATTGGATTAGTTTAAACTTTAAACTTTAATTAACAAGTAGCAACACGAAATTGTCTGTTACTGTTTGTTTTGTGGTGCAAATATGTAGAAGTCGATCAGTGTTTATCTAGCGACTTTTTATTAACTTAATAAAGTTAACTCGTATCCGCTAAATACGTTTTTATTAGATACAGCTTTTAGGGTCAATGTCGACTAGAATATTGTTTATTATCTGCCTTATAATTGTGCAATCATTGTGATTTGCGCCTTTTACCTTTCTAGTTCATTTGTATTTGAATTCTGTGTTTTGTGTTTGTGGTTTTTTTACTTATTTAGCTTTTTTGTGCGGGGGATTGTCTTATTCAAGCTAAGCAGTGTTTTTTTTTTCGTCAAAAATTTTGCGTCGTCTGACGCACATGCCCAAATTTTTTTGCGTCATTTTGAAAAAAAGTGCGCAGAGCGGTTATAATGCTATCTATGCACGAGTTTTAGGTGAAAATCACTTTATTATGGCAATGGCCGTCCTCAATTACGATTTTGGGATTTCAAAAAATTTTTCTAAAAAATTTTCAATTCTACATTTAAAAAATTTCGGGGGGATGGCTTTTTGATTTCTTGTAATGGGTTAAAATGCACTGTTTCAATATTAACATAAAAATGTGAGTTTATTGAAAATGGAAGACCATGTTGCCAGAAGTTGCAGGGGTCTGGGGGCGGCAGCCCCCAGGAAAAAAATTGGAAAATTTTTTATTTTTAGTTCAAATTTGATCAATTGGAAACGTATCGAAAAGTATTTTCGACCAGGCAATAAAAGCGAGGACCCTTGCGTAAAAATTCACTGCTTGAAAAAGTACAAAACGGGAACTGCAGTAGTTGCAGGGGTCTGGGGGCGGCAGCCCCCAGAAGCCAAGTATATATTTGGTGTTTTTGACTTAAGGTGGTAGTGTCGCCAAAGCAGTTTTGCTCATAGGTTGCAAAAAGAGATCTTTTTGCTTTGAACTTGTACGTTCACTGAGAAACTAGTCCAATGCTATACTGTGTTAAATAAGTACTGCCAGACAGTAGACTACCAATATCTACCAATATCTTGAACCAATCACCGATTGTAAGCCAGACATCACACAATAAGGACATGAAAATTCAAAAAATTCAGCCAGATATCAGATTGGCCAGCTTGTGAAGCACACATAACGTGTCGACGCACGGTTTTTTGCCACAAATAAGAAAAAAGAAAAATGAAGGTTCGTTTTTCTTTTGATTTTAAAACAAGCGTCTAAATTTTTCACAATTTATCATTATTGCTGTGAGTACTTCACTGTTTACGCACTGTTTTACAGTTCAAATAGGTATTACTCCACAACCACTCTAGCAATTTGCACTAAATTTTGTGTGCATAAACTACAACATATGTTCTTTTAGTCTATGTAAACAAACTAAACAAATAAGTTGATAATTGTGACGAAAAAATCGAATGTGAATAGGTTTTTAAAACGTCATTTTTCCGACTTTGCAACCTCACTGCAAACAGTATACTGCATCAATTTTGATGAAACTTTGCGAAAATACTTGCCTTAACATATATTTTCAAAATATATAAAGAACGATGTCGTATCTCTTTCTAAAAATGTTTTATAGTTACGCAAAATCGACTGCTTTCGCGACACTACCCCCTTAACTCAGCTCCCCTGGAGACGGCATCTTTACGCCAAATTAGGTTGGCAGGAACTGAGCTATTAACACTGTAAGCACAAAGCTAGTTTCAGCAGATATATGTAATAGAATTCTCCTATTCCACATTTTGATACTAGCGCGGCAATCATCTAAATATATATCTATCGGCATTAATTGATGCTTTTAAGATACTTGCTGGGTGCGGCATGGTTCGACACTTGTTCTAATTTGTTCTAATTGGCATTTGTTCTAATCATAGGTTGTAAACTGTCATTGAACCAGTTGTAGCTGTATATACAGATCAAGCTTTAAACGTTAGACACATCAGAAAATTTTACAAATTTAATGGTTTCGACGCAATTTTGGAAAATTTATCAAAATTTTCACGACGAAAATGCCATTTTCGGCACTTTTTGGCCAAATCAGCTATGCCATCTTTCAGCCTCAGCCGAAAAAAGTGCGTCACGGGACGCACATGGCCAAAAAAAGTGCGAAATTTCGGAAAAAAAGTGCGGCGTTTCGCACTTTTTGACGCAAAAAAAAACACTGAAGCTAAGAGTCATATTTTCATATCAGTTGTCTTCTAGGATTCAGAGGTCAAAATATTTGAAAAAATGTAAAACAATTGAACACATTGTTCGGACTCGTGTTTACATTTTTTGACTGAGCCTATTCTAAAAGTTTGGATCATACCATAAGAGATTTTGCAAATTTTAAAAAATATATCTTTGAAAGTTTCTTAACTGGTATAAGAGCGGGTCACTTTTAAAGATACGTTTTTAGATCTTTAAATTTCTTTGTGACCGTGGGTGAACGTAAATCTCTCTACACAGTTATCAAGTATATAGTATATACAATATTGTGTTCTTTTATTTTTTACGTATTGCATTTTTTTAGTTTTATCGATGTTTTCTACGGGTTTGCTTGTTTTTTTACGTATTGCGTTCAATGATGTTGTTTTTTACGGGTTACTTCACTTGTTCTTTTTTGTTTGTTTAGTGTTTCTAATAAACGGAATTTTTCGTTATTTTTGTCGTTTGATTTATACATTGATGCAGATTAGCCCTCCAACAACCAAATGGAATACATAGGTATTTATTTAGCCAAATTAATTAGGCTTCAACATTTTATCTCATCTGTTTATTGGTCCATGTAAGGGTCATTTACTCATTTCATAATTGAAGCTGTCCGTTTAGGTGGCGTATTCAAATTCTAGTATGGCTATTCTTCCACAAAGAAAGAAACAGCGAATCAGAACAGAGCTAAAAGTCACACCACTATACGAACGTCTAATACAAGCTACTCCCTAAAGCCCGGTTCATACTCGTCCTTGTCCTTGTCCTTATCGTTTTGTCCTTAAGGAGGGCTACCTGAAAAAGTGAAAATTTTAGGTTCTCCGATTCGCTTCAAATTTGCACACAATGTAGCCCCAGGGAAGGCGCATCGCAGATGTAACAAACTGGAAACAATGCTTTTGCCAATTTTTCACTAGGGGCTCCCAAAAATTCAATTTTACGTCTAAATCATAGGGGCAAAAAAAAAGTTTTTTGTTGTTGCAAAGTGCCCCTTTACTCGAAATTTTTATTAACACTGACGAAGCTGATTTTTACAAGATTCGATAGCCTAACGTCATATCTCAACCTCTATGATCCATTTTTTAAATTTTTGCCCACGACCTGAGCAATGACTTCAATTGTAAAATCACTCAATTTTGGCGGGTCCAAAAAACGGTCATTTTTTCACATTTCGCCCTCGATTTTAGATTTGAAAATACGTATCAAAAATCCGGATCATATGATTTTGCGCATATATGTGGGCTACTACTACGCCAAGTTTCAGCCTGATTGGCTTAATGTGGTTTGTGCTAGAACTGTTCAAATAAGGGCTACTTTTCGGCTTTTTGGCGTACTTTTGCCTATGTTGTAAATACACTGACAAACGCACAGAACCAAAAGTGCATCTTCAAGCTTAATTGTTCTTATCTGAGGTAGAGGTGCCTTGGGGAAGTAACATATGTGAAAATAAGCAAAATTGGAGAACTTTGATTTTTGACCTGGGTAGCCCCCCTCCTTAAGCAATTTCAAGAAAACTACCTAGCCAGATGACCCAATTTCTTATGGGAACAAAGTATTCAAGTCCAGTTTGCATGCAAAAAATTAGACTAAACGATTCTGTCAATGCTTCGTAATAGCTGACAGAAATTTGTCCTTGTCCCTGTCCCTGTGTTCTCAAGGACAAGTATGAACCGGGCTTTGAACACGTAAGCTGTATACTGTTGCATCCTGTTTCCGAACTGAAAAGTCTTGGAATTTTAGAATCCATAAATTTTCCCACGATTACTTGTTACTCTTGAGGGTGAGACTTGTGTTCTGAAAAACTGTGTTCATTTAATTTAGTGTCAAACTGTTGTGTTTGACATTTAATTTAAATATGCTAAATACTGTTTTAGCAAATAAAAAGCGTCAAGTTTATGAAACCAGGTTTAAATTTTGCTGACAGTTTTCAGCTTGTAGATAGAATAGCTTAAGTGGCACTCAAAACCTATTGGTAGCTTTAGCAACTAAAGTCATAATTGCGGGTTACATCGTTCAAGTAGCACTTTTGAGGGTAAGTTGTTGATAGCATCATAGACTGACTTTTAACTCTGTTCTCTGGGTCTGTCTGAAATATTACTGGATTGTGCAGTGATTGGAGATTAAATTCTAAAGTTTTATTGTGATTTTCAAGACGTTTTACAGCAGCAAAGTTTTGTATGGAGTTTTAATTCAAATTTTCTTTTTTTGCCTGCTTATGATTATATTATCTCTAGTACACACTTACCTACCTTTACTTACCTCAACGCTACCGCTTATTTAGCCTCAACAAAAGACTTAAAACAAAAGACAGTGATTTACTTCACATTGTTTTCACACGGGGTATGTAGGAAAGTGCACCATTTTTTAGTCCAGCTAAAAAAAATATTTTTAATTTATATACACAAAATTTAAAGGGAAAATTTTTTAAATCGTTTAACTAATTCATAACTTGTACTTTACGTACAAGTAAAAATACTGGTAGTGTTATTTAAACTTTTTTACTAATATCGGACATACACGGCTGTAAGTATTAGTCGACTTTTAGTATATATAATATATATGCAGTACTGCATTTTCAAATGTAGCTAAAATTGTAAAGCGCTGGTCTGCAAATTTAGATATGGCTTTACTAATTCCACCCTGGCGTAACGGATACAAAATTTTGGCCGCATTTTGGAGACCCTCCACCCTGGCCCCTGGTCGATCAAAAAAATCCTATAATCTGCAAATTTTGTAAAAGTTTTGAAAAAATTAGGTACTATTTTTACCCAAAATTGTGTAAATTTATAGGACACTACCCCCGACCCCACGATTCATGGGTGGGTGTCCTCATCCTCACCTTATATTTGACCCCTGGTGGTTGCACCAACTTACAAATCTTACAATTGTAACCATTGTAAGTGCAAAATCATGTATTCGTTACGAGTTCATTATGTAATAATTTCATTACGAAGCATCTGATTTTCCACTTACACAATTGTTACAATATTGTAAGATTTGTAAGTTGGTGCAACGACCCCAAGTTGCTGTTGCTGTGTCTAGTGTCTACTAGAGGTCCTTGACAGGCATTGATAAATCGGATTTCTCAAAGCTTTGTATATGTTTCTATCAAAGAAATTTGAAATATCCCTCAGTAAATTTATTGTAGATAGAAATTTTGTAATTTAGCAGATCATCCCATGTTTCTTTGAGTTTCACCTGTGTTACAGCTGAAATAAAAAACTATTAAAACTTTGTTTCAAGGTCGTTGAGCTTGAGCAGCTTTCTGGTTTTAAATTTGCGACTAGCTTAATTTCCACCCTACTGGGAATAAGTGTCTTAGTACCCGTGTCAGATTGATTAATTTTCTTGACTTTTTTTACTGCTAAACACAACAAAAAAAGCTTTGTTGCACGTAATTTAATTACGAAATATTGCCTGATTCGCTACGAATTTCGTGGATTTTCTTAAACCATTGGTTCAGCTAAGTTGAAATTTCAGGAGAACAGAGACCTGTTGCGCTGCAGGTTTGAAATTTCAACTGAGCTAAACCAATGGTTTAAAAAAAATCACGAAATTTGTAACGAATCATTCGATATTTCGTAATGAAATGTGCTAATCATGCAAAACGTACGTAAAGCCAATGGTTTAGTAAAACCACCTTTGCGAAATTCACCCTTCAACTTTTGAGGCAGAATTTCGGATTTGCATAAAATTCGAATTTGCACTCTCAAAAACGCGAACATTTAAATTTCACTGAAAAACGTGAATTTTGCAAAATGTAGATTTTTTTCGTACCTATTGTTGCTGTTTTTTATTCATTTTTAGCACTTTACAACCTTTTTAGATTGTACCCTTGTATAATTATTGTATTGTTGTAAACTGCTAAGTGTAAAAAATCTGGGCTTCTTCTTCTCACCTCCTTCTCACTTTCTCAGACACCCATGTTCAACTGTGGATAACTCAAATTTAAGACTTGAAGTTAATATTTAAGGCCCGGCCCGTATATCCTTGAATATATCGCAGTCAAAATAAAACTACCTTCAGTTTCAAAAAAAGCTAAAATGAAAACAGATTCTTGAATTTCACGAATTATGAAGATCAAATCACGTCTAAAAATGTCGAACGAAACAACCAAGACTAGGCCGCAATTTTTTTCCTAGCAACTTGTTTTTGAAATTCAACGAATCTACTTTAAGCTTCCTCTTACTTTTTTTCAGTTGAAAATCAGATATCAGAATCTACAAAGTCATCTCAGTTTTATTTTAAAAAAACGACTGACAGACATTCTGATTTTTTTTGGCACTTAATGTCTGTAAAAGTTTGGCTTAATTAGTGCTCAGTGTCAAATTATCTGCTGTTGTTCACATTTCTTCATAATCAGCGGCGGGTTCCTGACTTTTTAAGACAAAAAACTGTCAAAATTGTCGGGATCCGAACTTTGTTTTGACGAGTTTTAGCCTTTAAGAGTGGTTTGACACAGGCTGGCTTTGCTTGGAGGTTGTTTATCAGCTGGTTGGTAGAACAGAAACGTAACGTTAACTTTGGTATCACGTTTTTGTTTTCTCTGTGATTTTATTATTATTCTTGTATGTATTATATGTCATATGACCAGTGAAATTTTTGTTAGACCGAGAAAACGTGACTGGGCCTTCGCAATACCAAAGTGCAACAAACTGTCTCATGTAGGTACTGTAAGATAGAGAGGCACTGAGGCGGCTGCCTCACTGTCTCTGCCGATTTAAGCCTGCTTTCCCACGGAAAATCCTACGTGGGACGCCCCGTTGGGGCGTGTGGCATGTGGCATCGTGTGACACCCCATGGGCCCCTGGCGCGTCATGTAGCACCCCACACGTTTTCCCCAACGTGTGAAACAAGTTTTATTAAGGGCACAGTTACCAAGAAGGATAAAGTACCTAACTACCTATACTTGCGACACCACGTGCAACACACTAAATCTAATTGCACTAATGCGTATGTTAGGTATATAATTCCTCACCCTGGATCGGCTCTGAGTCTAAACTGGCACAGGAAAATGCCCTCTCCAGAAGTGTTCCGTCAGTAGTCACGCCACTACTCGGTTGGCTCGCCATCTTTAGGCTAGACTCATACTCACAGCCGTAATGTACGTTCAGCGGGAATAATTACGAAATATTCACGCCACAACCTGGGCCCGATTTATCGACGCAAAATGTTCGTCGTTGAAAATGTTCATCGTTGAAAATGTTCGTCGTTGAAAATTTTTGATTGATCGAAACATTTTCAACGGCGAACATAACACGTAATTATAGGACAAATGTTCGTCGTTGAAAAAGCAAATGTTCGTCGTTGAAAATGTTCGTCGTTGAAAAAACAAATGTTCGTCGTTGAAAAACGAATGTTCGTCGTTGAAAAACAAAATACCAATGTTCGTCGTTGAAAAACAAATGTTCGTCGTTGAAAAATTTTCAACGGCGAACATTTCAACGGATGTTTTGAGCTCCGTTGAAATGTTCGTCGTTGAAAATTTTTTCAACGACGAGCTTTTGTCTTTTAGAACATAATGTTCTAAAAAACCAAAGCTCGTCGTTGAAAAATTTTTCAACGACGAACAATTTCAACGACGAACTTTCAACGACGAACATTTTTTTTCAACGACGAACATTTGTTTTTCAACGATGAACATTTGTTTTTCAACGACGAACATTTGTTTTTCAACGACGAACATTTGTTTTTCAACGACGAACATTTTCAACGACGAACATTGATGTTTCGATAAATCGGGTCCTGATCTTGTGCAATATAATTAGTGGAGTTGTCACGGTGTATTTATCCGGAAAGTATGCACCGGGACAATTTTTCCGGGGGAAAATTTAAACCGTGACTATTTTGTAAACTTTGCCTGTTGAACGGACATCACGCGACAAAATTACGCGACAGTCTGGGCCCGATTTATCGAAACAAAATGTTCGTCATCGAGAATGTTCGTCATCAAAAGTTCGTCATCGAAAATGTTCGTCATCAAAAGTTCGTCATTGAAAATGTTGGTCATTGAAAATGTTCGTCATCAAAAATGTTCGTCATCGAAAAAACAAATGTTCGTCATCAAAAATGTTCGTCATCGAAAAACCAAATGTTCGTCATCGAAAATACATGTTCGTTATTGAAAAGACAAATGTTCGTCATCGAAAATGTTCGTCATCAAAAATTTTGGCTTGATCGAAACATTTTCGGTGATCAACATTTGTTTTTTAAACAGTGATTTATCAAAAGACAAATGTTCGTCATCGACAGTTCGTCATCGAAAATGTTCGTCATCGAGAAATTTTTCGATGACGCGCTTTGGTTTTTCCTGTTGTGCCACAGCACAACAGGTCTCTAATTTTGATTTCTGGCGGAATACACTGGGCTTGTAGTGCAATGTACGTCTGTGCGTTAGTTTGCTTTGCATATTAGAGCTACTGCGCGAGCGTCACATCAATGTCTAGTGCAAAAGTTACACTGTAAGCTGGAAAAATGTCAATGTGCGTTTGTTTAGTTCATGTGTGTCACATAGTGCGCGTGTGTCACATTGCTGATGTGATAGTACCAACATTTGACCAGATAATTTTGTTGGCAGCATCTTATGTTTCCTGCGATGAAAGAATGAATACACTTCTCACTCATCAAAACAACCCATTCCTATATAATTTGTTGTTAGATAATTAAAACTCTTTCCAGTTTTTGCATAAACAACTTATTGTAAGATTGCATAAAAACGCATAGAACATTATTATGTTCTAAATGACAAAAGGCCATCGAAAATTTTTTCGATGACGAACGTTTGCTTTTTCGATGACAAACATTTGCTTTTTCGATGATGAACATTTTTGATGACGAACTTTTCGATGGCGAACATTTTGCTTCGATAAATCGGGCCCTGATCTTTACACTATATATAGTGGCGTGGGTAGATGTCGCGTGTAAGCGTGCACGGCGCACGAGATTTTACCCCCCCCCACCCCTAGGCGCTATTATAGTGTCCTGCTCAAAAACGCCCCCCCTGCTATTTGCGCTATACACGCTACGACAAGTTGCCCCAACGCGGGAGGGGGGGAGGCGTTCGAAAACCGCGTTTTTGGAACCCGTAAACGTTTAAACGGTTCCAAATCGTTTAAACGCGTTTAAACGGTTCAAATCGTTTAAACGTGCCCATCCCTAGCTGTAAAGGCCGATTCACACGCTGCGATTTTTCTGCGATTCTGCCGCAGCGTTTTTGCCGCTGCGGCAAAACGCAGCTTGCCGCAAGCAAAACGCTGTCTGAACAGACGCAGCGTTTTTAGTGCGGAATGCCTGCGTCTTGAACTTGCCGCAGCATTTTAAACGCCAGACTGCTATTCGACCTGCGATTTCATCGCGATTTGATGCTACGGATGTGTTGGTTTAAACAATTTTTGCTTAGCAATTTGTCCTTTTTTTGAAACAGTAAAGACGCAGCAAACTGACCTGTGAGACGCACTAAGGCCGCCAAGGTTGTTCAGACGGTGCGTTTCGCTTGCGACACCCTGCGTCAAAATCGCAGCGGCAAAAACGCACCGTGTGAATCGGCCTTAAGTATAAATCAACCCTACCAATCTCATTGCCAATTAAACCTTCTGTTTCAGACAGAACACCACCTGCCAGCCTACAATCGCAATGGCATCCCATTTCCTGTTAGCCCTTACAGTTGTGGTCCTTCTAGCCAATGCGATGGCTGATTCGATTGTACGATTCAAACGATACATTCCCCGCAACGATTATTTCGACACTAGAGAGTTACTGGCGAATCTGCCCATCAGGCGAAGGGTGGATCAAGGCGGGTTTTCCCCCGACGGAAAACCGTTTTTTCTCAGAGTTGGAAGAGTGATTAAAATCTAAAGATATTTGTTTTAATGTATTTTTTGATTTTGTGAAATCGTGACTGTTATTAAAATTTTATCTGTGATTATTCTAAACCGTTGACAAATTAATCTAGATAACTAGAATGATCGAAAAAATTATAGGGATACTCGTGAGAGCTGAAAACAAATTCGAAATACGCTGCCAAATCTCAGGATGTTTTTCTTACTTTTGTTCGAACATTGGGATTATCCCAGGCAGACAGACAATGAACAATACTATATACTTCTGTTCGTTTCATACATTTCCCCTAAAGCCGTACTACCCGTTTCTTCATTTGAACTGAAAAGCTCCGCTTGAGTTGGAAATACGGACGTACAGCTTACAAGAGTATATAATAGGACTCTAATAGGACCTAATATGTACTCTTGGTCTTGGTACGGAGTATCTAATATGAACCGACACTTAGTTCTACTAATGCTAAAAAAGAAGCTCTTAGTACTTATTTCTTGTAAATGACCATATCAGTATACGATAAAATGGAATTTACTCACGAATAAAACAAAGATTAGTTTTGTATAGTCACCAGGTGTATATATGGCAGTATATAAGGCCCGATTTACACACCAGAACTAAAAAAATCAAAACTAGCCTATCAAATTATAGTGGTGGTGGTGGTGGCAAAAGCAGCAATTACCTATCAAGGGTACAGCAAGTAGTCGCAGAAGGCATGCCACTAAAATAAGTAAGTGACGCATCTATTTTTGTCAGACTTATGTGACGTGATTTTTCGCAATACTTCAAAATATACCGCTGCAATGCAAGTATGAATCGACCTAATAGACGTTTTGATTGTACTAGAGAGCATTTACTGAGGAATCAAAAAATAAAAAACTGTAGAACAGGCAAAAATAAAGATTGAAACATGAAAGTTTTAAATAAAATGGTTTAACGCATTTAAATTTTGAAAACTAAAATTCGCTTTTGTTTACGAAATGCTTCTGAAGACCTAGAAAAAACACCTTTGAAAATTATACCAAAATCAAACAAGTCATTAAGATCAGAAATTCTAAAAAAATTAATATTACAGTCAAATCAAAAAAAAATTGTCGATTACTATTACACAACCAACTACACACACAAGTGAAGTAGTCATCACTTTTTGCACAAAATTGACGGATTTCGTCGTTTTTTTGTGAAAAAATGCGCACCCTACTAATAATTAAAAAAAGATAGTATACCGATACGACAGGGCACCTTTCCGGAAAAACTAAAAAATATGGAACTTTTTGAACTGCAGTTCGTATTAGCATTTTTCAGCCACTAAAATTTAATCTTAAGAATCCTGTCAGCGTTTTGTTATATAGAACTATATGTTCTTATAGAACAATAATTAAAACCTCGCACAGACAAAAAATTATTGTCCAAAATCCAATTAACACGTGACTAACGCGTCGCCTTAAAAACATAAAATCATGTGACTGTAAATTGGCACACATTATTACTATACTTCAAGTACGCAACAAAATTAATGACAAATTAAATATAAATATAAAACTTAATCCAATAAAATCAAGTCTAATCCGCTAAATCCAATTTCAGTGAAAAGCATATTCGTCCAGTGGATTCAAGTGGGTTTTCAATAAAGCATCCCACAGATTTTCGTGAAGCAAGATTTCGCGTAGTTTCTGCCGATTCTCCAATCGGCCGGCGCAAGAGAGAAAAGCCAGATTGGGTCCACCCTACAAAAAAATCAACAAATTTTAATTTAAAAAATTAATTAAATCAAATTTTTTGAAAATTAAAAAAACAAATCTTGATTAAAAAAATTCACAAGCCAGTAAACAGGCAGGAAACAGAGCTAAACATTATTTACTTAGCTAAACCATTAGCGATATGGTACTGAGTATTAACTTGACCTTCAAAACTAACAATGATATGATTGCGTTACAGGGGAAATAAGTCATTTTTTAAATTTTTACACTAATATAAAAATTTTAAAAGATATAAAATAAGTTTTGAACAGAGATGCACGGGGTGAATCGGCGAGGGGGGGGGATGCCCGACCCCTGGCGGAAGGGCTGGTGGTCCCTAGTTTTGGCCATTTTTCGGCGACATTTTTTTACCCCCCCTAACCCCCCCCTATGTGCATCTATGGTTTTGAATAAGTCTTAAAATAATTTCTAGATTACAATATTCAGAAAGACCATTTTGTCCTAAACTAAATTAAACGGACTAGATCAAAACGTTTTTATGCTTAATAACTTAATATGTCAATGAAGAGATATTATACCTACGAAATTTTGTGCACAAGCGGCAAGTGCTACGTATAACCACTGCTATTAATTTCGTACAAATTCACAAACCATGTCATGAGCTATTGGCAAAACAAACTTTAATCTAATCCGTTTAATCCCTCTTAATCCTTACACTTCTCAGCTCTATATCCTTGACGCCACTCCACTCTTTCAGCATCATCTTGATCTGGCTCAGCCCCCCCTGATCGTTTCGTCCGAATCGGTTCAGTCGGGGGGCCCGGTCGCACCAGTTGAAAATCATCGGTTCCGACTCATCAAAGTCCCAGTTAGCCCCAGAGTTCACAGTGGCTAGAATAAGGGGTAAAGCTAAAGCTCGATTTATACTTACAGCCGTATATCCGTTTAGCCAGCTGAATTACGAAACAGTCACACCACCAGGTGCCTGTTGCTCAACTTTACAAATATCACAATTGTAACAATTGTAAGTGCAAAATCAGGTGATTCGTAATGAATTTATATAATGAATTTGTAACGAATCACCTGATTTTGCACTTACAATTGTTACAATTGTAAGACTTGTAAAGTTCAGCAACAGGCCACTTGTAAAGTTGAGCAGCAGGCCCCAGGTTATGTATTAAATTAGATTGTGGCGTGATTATTTCGTTACTTTTGCCGGCTGAACGGACATACGGCTGTAAGTATGAATCGAGCCTAAAAGTAATTCGCGGTCAGTGTGGCCGAGTGGTTACAGTGTTCGGTTTCGAATCTGAAGGTTGGAGGATCGAATCCTAGCTCGGTTACATCTACATGTAATATCCATGTGCAAGAGATTAGAGCCACACTGCTCCTGCCAACCCAGCAGTCCATCCTAATCGGGTCGGTTAATGGGTATCACAATTTTGTAGGAAGCAGGAAGGTAACAGGTGTCCGTGTAGGGTATATTAGGGGAGGGTCGGGGGAGAGAGCAACTAAAATGATGGAACTCCCCCGGCCACCCCCATATGCCAAATATCACCAGTTGTCTCTGGCAAACGTACGTTCAGTCAGATGTAGACTGTTGAAGGCAGCCGTCAAGGCAACGTGGTGGTAGGCACGGAAGGCGGCCAAGTGAAGACCCAGCCACAACTCTGGACTGTTCAGAACGTAACTGAAAAAATCGTTAAAATAATAAAATAAGTTAAAATGTAAAAAATACGAAGTTGAAAAAATAAACAAACAAACAAACCTGGTTTTGCTTCCACTATAGGTTTTGAAATAAAATTGCTTTCCAAAACATTACATAATTTTTTTCAAAAGCCTTGTGCCATAATTCTGTATCAGACGTTTTTAGCTGTTGAAGCTACAAGTTAATAACGTTTTTTACATCAATGAAAATTCACAAGCATCTCCCTCAATTTTTTTAAATACTAGTTAATTTGTTGAAAGAAACTAATAATGACCAAAGCGTCTAAAACTTAATGTATCTGTCTGCCAAATTAAATACAATCAATTATCATACAGATCATGTATTGGACTTAGGACTAAACACCTAATTGTCAACCCCCATCAGCAGAAACTCTGAGTAGCAATTCTGTTTTCGAACATACCTATCTGATAACTGAGGAGCAATTTCAATTCTCTGCAATTTTCGAAACCGCTCTTGAGCTAAGTAGGCCAAAAATCGCAAAATGAAATCACCCGTGCTACAGGTAGAAATTCTAGGCGGTGCGGAAAAATCCTCGGCATTATTATCGTCGGTTTTTTCAAAATCTTTCAATTCTTCCGGTTTCATCAGACACAGACCATCTTCAAAAGTTTGCAAATAAATAGCAAAGTTCAGAAATATTAACAACAAATGTACAGGCTTCAGGGAGACTTTTTTCCGCTGGTTTGCCCTATGAAGAGCAACCGTGAAAACGTGTTCTTTACAACACCACAATAGTAGGGTCAACAAAATATGATCCAGTTCCGTATAAGCTCTCAAGTAGAGGCCCAAAATGGCGCACTCACGCACAGCGCTACGCAAAAGGCCCATAGCTTGTCTCTTATCCGCATGCTCAATGTCTTCTAGCAGTAGTGGACTTTCAAAGCTATAGTTTCCCCAATATTCGCGAATAGTTTGGTCCAGTTTGTCTCGAGTGCAACTGGTTGTGATATCGCTGGAATCACGATGAACCGCTGCCTGAAAAAATGATCAGATTTCAGACCTTCTGAATCAGACACGTTTCATCTCAGCAGCAAAATGGTTTAGTATTAATTTTGTATTAAGTCTTACTGAAGCCCGGTTCATACTCGCCCTTGTCCTTGTCTCTATCGTTTTGTCCCTAAGCGATTCCAAGAAAACAACCTAGCCAATGGAGTTGATATTTCCCTTGAGGCAAGTCTGGGTCAGATACAGATCGTATGCAAAAAAATAGCCCAAATGCATTGGTAAATTCGTCACTGTCGTTGATCGAAATTTGTCCTTGTCCCTGTCCTTACGTCCTTAAGGACAAGTATGAACCGGGCTTTAGACGACACTAGTCTACGTTTATATAATGATGGTTTTTTAGACTCAACTCGCCTAATTTTAGATGTTGAAGGTTATATTTAGACGGAAATGGTAATTTTAGATATTAAAAGCCAAAAGGTCTAAGCTAATTTCAGATATTTTACAGGTTTTTTATTTACGCGGCCTAGTTTAAGACTGAAAACGGTCTAAAAACCATTATTTAGTCTTCGCACGAATTTTACTTGAAATTGGTCCATTTTCGCGAAGCGGCCAAGCTTCTCTACATTACACAAAATCTGGACCAATGGTGTCAATATTAAGTCTAAACCTAATCTACTAAGCTTAATCTGCTCCAGGGCTTTGTAACGGAGATGAGCACCGCACCCGAGGGCGGACACGCCAAAGGATAGAATGATATCTATCCGCGGGTTACCTTTACCTTTACCTAATCCACTAAGCGCAATTTCAACTATAGACCTTCATTTGCATATCACTCCTCTTGTTAAACCAAAAGAAACCAACCTGTTTAACAGGTACCAGGACATCCCAAACGATCCAGGGGAAACTCAGCAGCCGTCGAACATTTTCAAATCGTCCAAAGTCATAGGTTACTACGTACCAAGCCGAGGCTTTTCGTTGACAGTCGGGGGAATGAATCAGAGTCTCTAGTTCATCCTCTGTTAATTCAGCCCCGTCTAGGTAGTCGCGAAAAAAGTCCAGTCGAAACTTTTCCCAAATTTTGCCAATCCGCAACTCAACAATCTTTTCCGTATTATAGTAGCTGAAGTCTTCTCTATCTCCATCGGAGATGCGATTTTTGCACGCAATTATTCGACCCGATATCAACTGATATTCGTCATCAATACCGTACGTATCCAATAGAGTTTGAATATGCTGAAAATACAGGTCACGTGAGCGTCTAGCGGTTTCCAAATAAAGTTCGTGACCCTCTACCACAAGTTGAGGATCAACTTTGACCTCTGAAGCCGTTTGACTGACTAGTACCACATCTTGTACCCGGCTGATTTTCCGATAAAGCTGTCCCAACAGCCACGGACTTTTGTAAGACGGCTTAAACCATCGTTCCAGAAAGTCCGGGAATTTTCTGGGCCGCTCATCGTCGGTTAATTCTTCTGGGGGGATGCCGGTTTTGGGCAAATCCACGGCTATGGAATGTTTTGCGGCCAGTGAATCGGAAACGGGATCAAAAATTCCACGCTGATCGGCAATGACCAGATGCGCAGTTGAGATGAACGCAATGCAATCGTTTTGCACGTAGTCGATAAAAAATTGCACCATACGTTCCACCTGCAGCACAGATTACATAGGTTAGATAACACTCGCATCAACAATATTATTAACTAATAATTAATTATTAGTTAATTATTAATTATTAACTAATTAATTAAGAAACACGCTATTAACTAACTACAGTCTGATTAGAAACAGCTAAAACCTTCAGACAAAACAGATGGCGTGATTTTAGTGACCACTTGCCGTACTCTTGATGCTTGCAATTCGATCTTTTCGTAATGAAATCGCGTGTTTGTTTTTGTCTCAGGTCCAGCACTTTTTGGTCACACTTAAGTAACTAATTGCACTAAATTTAACACAATCACTCAACATAGCAACACACCAGACTGCTCATTTCTGAAAAAAAAACTGGAAATCCTAA
Organism: Trissonchulus sp. WLG1_4; assembly: GCA_030248245.1. Classification (NCBI taxonomy): domain Eukaryota; kingdom Metazoa; phylum Nematoda; class Enoplea; order Enoplida; family Ironidae; genus Trissonchulus; species Trissonchulus sp. WLG1_4. The sequence goes on along the minus strand of JASANF010004058.1, from coordinate 32,519 downwards.
TTAAGCGAGACCAATGGTTAATTAATAGCAACTACTTTACGATAATCCAATTAATCAAAATTTTAGTTAGTTCAAAACTGGTCTAATTTATCTTTTCAAAACTCACAGTCATCACTGGCTCATCTTGAGGTTTCATTTTCGGAAATGGCCTGGCTTCTTGGTTCATGTCGAACATCAGATTTTGATCCCAAAAGACGGAGTACTCGTCCCCGTCCAAGTCCGACCCAGCCATTTCGTCCGTATGTGGACGCGGGCCGTGACGAGGGAATACGATCACATCCACAAGATGGTGAAGACATTGGATATTGACGGCCTGAAAAATGAAAAATTCTGACTTCGCGGCCTAAACATGGGAATTTTGGACATTGAAGAACGAAAAAAATAAAAATTTTGGAAATTGAAGGCGTAAAAATACAAAAATTTGGATACTGAAGGTGTAAAAAATGAAATTTTTGGATAAGGTGTAAAAAATGAGATTTTTGGATATGGAAGGCCTAAGAAAAGAATTTTGGATCTTGCGGCCTAAAAATAAAATTTGGATATTGAAAGACTAAAAACTAGAATTTTGGATACTGAAGGCGTCAAAAATTAGAAGTTCGCATATTGGCGACCTAAATACGGAAAAATTCTGAAGAATAGTGCTTGTTTCCATAAAAGCTACCTCAAAAACCTAATCTATAATCGCAAGATCGGCCGATAAATCAAGTTACTGGTTGTGTAAAATATTGTAACAAAAAGCAACTGCGTATTTTTTTCCAAGCTACACCAATTAAAACTGTACCTGGAACAGGCGTACATCTCCGGCAGAAATACAGGGATTTTTTGTCACCATGACTCGACCTAAAAAATGAAATGCGAGTCATGAAAACAAAAAAATTTGTTTTGTCACTAATACTCATGACACTGTCCAACATTTTCACATTTCTACAAAACATGTTTCATATTATAAAAGGTGCACAACGTTTTATAAAATTGTCTCAGCTTTTGAAAAAAAGTGCATCTATTGTCGAAAACTTAGCTTATTGGTATTAGGGTCGATTCATTCATATATACAGCCGTTTGTCCGTTCAGTCGTCAACAGTTACGAAAAAAATTGAATAAAGAATCAATATAAACTCAACCTGCCAAGCCAAAATATAATTAAACAAATTCAGCGCTAAAGCACAATAATTATACAACTATAGCGCCAATCGCCATCAGAGTTTCCAATACACAAATTCAAATATTATATATAAAATAAAATATATATATACCTTGAATTATTTCAGTATCTTCATGTGGCCGTTTCAGGTTACTGGAAATTTGCACAAAGACCTGACCATACTGCAATTGTCCCGTTTCATCCAAAATCCCATACAATGTCCTACCCTCCGAGGGGTCAATTTCTATCCTAGCCTTGACCAAATACTGCAACTCTTGTCGGTGCACAGCCAATAGAATGCCACGAAAAAATGGCTCATTGGTGAACAAAAAACCACTGTTATACATGGATAAAAATTCCATGGTCAGTGGGGTTCGATCCTTCAAGGCTATGGCGCTATCTCGTTCCACAAGCAGCATATCTGCCATTGATCTAAGTTGCCGTTCCAGCAGACGGTGTATGGTATCGCGAATTCGACGGTGCATTTCCAAATTGGTGTGTTTCGAGACTTGGTCCAGAATCATGACCAATGGCCGATTCAGGGTCACAGCGCCTGAATAGAGAAAAAACCAAACGTATTTTTTTCAGTCAGTATTTATTTGTATTTTGTTACATTATGTATTTTGGTTTATTTTATATTGGTTTTTTAGTATTTCAAGAAACCAAGAAGGCAAGAAAATTCTGTTTTTATAGCTTTTTCAGTAAAAAACGAAAGCTTGTGTTCGTAGTTACGATTAGCCGAGTAGAAATTTTCTCCTCTGGTGCGTACATGATTCCAGATCGAAAAAAAGCATTAATCATTTTTTTCTATTCTGCCTCTGAGATAGCTGGGCCAATTCGTAATATGGATTAAACAGATTAGATTAGTATTTTAAATCTCATAAACAAACAACCATTTTTTAAGCGAGTCGGGTCACAGCGGCCAATTGCAAAAATGGATTAAACGGATTAGATTAGATAAAAATTTGGTTAGCCAAATTTTAATATAACTGATAACATCGGCGTTGATTATAAAATTAGCCACAGGAAATATTTCTAACACGTTTCGCTTTTGCACAAAATTCCTCAAGTCATTATCAACTATATACATTGAAAAAGTTATTCTATCAAGGAAACAAATTTTAATTTAGCTCGTTTAATCCATCTTAGGAATTGACCAAGCGATCGCAGAAGCAGAATAAAAAATGCTTAAAGGTCTTTTCGAATTGGAATTATATAATATTTTATACGTACCAAACTACCAACTGTCAAAAAACTCCACTTCGCTCATCTTAACTACAAACACAAGCTTTCGGTTTTTACTTTTTAACGCAATCCACTATCGATACCTAAAATCAGAAGTAAATCTATCTAATTCAAATAATCTATTTAATCCGAATAACCCTACTAATCTATCAGCTAATCCACCTACTAGGCTGTGAGTACTTGACCACTTCCAGATCAGTGCTGGTTTCGGCTTCGAATTTGAACATGCTTTCACGAAATCGGATCTTTTTGCCATCAGGGTCATGATCCAAGCGGGGATCCAATGACAGCATGCCTTTGAAGCCGCCGTAGCGAATTTGAAAGGCCGAGGGCACGTAGTCCAAGTTTAGCGATTTGGCAATCTGAAAAAAGCCAAATTCTTAAAATGTGTGATCGAAAGATCTGTTGTACCCACAGTTTAACACGGGGGGGGGGGGAATCTGCAGGGGGGGTCGCCACCCAGATTTTTGATTTTGGTACAAGGGCAAGGAAAATTAGAGTCACGGTAGAAAGGCAAGCAAAATTTCTATAAAATATGCTTTTAAATATGGGCAATTCTATCAAATTTATGCAATATTTACCTGCATTTTGATCAAAGGTTTCAAACAGTGTCAATTTTTACGCCAACTGTTGTCTAAATTTTTAAAAAATCGGCATTTTTTCGCTAAAACACGATATTTTTTGCTTGACTTGCTACAAGGGTGGTCAAAATGTCGGTACAAGACCCCCCTGATTGGACCCTCATGTAAATGGATGGTGGTACCTGCTGTAAGCAAGCTGCACATTTTTAGGTTTGCCTTACCTGCTCTTAGAATAGGCTTCAGGCTTTGGCTTGAGACTTTATGCTAAGACATCTTTATTTTCTTCTCTTTCACCAATATACTTTAGGATACTCAAAAAAGCGGCCCAAGTCCTATATTCGGCACTTTTCTAAAAACGCGGTACCATAATTTCTGAACAGTGTCGGATATAGTATAAAAGCCCGAGAGCCGGTTCATTCCCGCAGGGCCATAATACCATATCAGTGGTATTCCCTCAGCGCCATAATACCATATTTAGAAAAGTGCCGGACTTGAGCCAAAAAAGCTACTATACTATGAGGGAAAAGTTGCTCCACATCCCCCCTCAGGATTTGCTACCCGCCCAACGCCGGCAAGTGTAAGAAATTACCATACCAGCTCTGCCAATTCCTGACAAATGGTGCCAATGCCGTCAGAGAAGGTGTAGGATTCTTCTTCTCCCGTCGTGTCGCCACCTAAACAACTAAAACTATTAATTTTAATTAACTAGAAATTATTTATTTAACTATTATATACGTGTGATGGTGACCGCAATGTAACAAACTGGAGGTATGGTTGCCACCTGCCCAAACCCTCTGATTTTCGATGTTGGATGGTACACTACAAGAGCAAGCAAAATTTCTATAATATGGGCATTTATATAGAATTTCTGCTGTTTGAATCTAAATTTCAGAGAAACCCTAAAACTCAACCAGTATGGCTATTTTTGGGCTAAAACTGTTATTTCTTCAGACTTGGGGAGGGTATAATCAAAATTACACGAGTCCAAGCGCAGTCAATATCCAAAATGTCCACACAAGACGTTGGACGTTATTAAATTGACAAAAAACAAAGATTATAGAAAATACAAAACAAAACACAGAAAAAACAAATGCACGTGCAAAAGGCTCGGGCTGGGCCGATTTTCCGGCTACAATGCCCTACCTTTCAGCGCATTAGAAAAATCAACTAATTTCAGTTTATTTTTGAAATTTTGAAAAGACTCCTCAAACCCCAGAAGGGGCGGGGCCCACGTGGCCAGAAGCCAGTGTTAAAGTATAATTACACCACATCTTACCCATAATATCCTGATCTACAGCCACGTCGGCCTGGTTAACCGTGAAAGCGCGTCTGGTTTGTGTGAAGCACTGGCCAATGCGAGCCATCAGTTTGGGCACATTCTTGATGTGATCAAACGAGCCCAAACATCGACGCACATCGTCGGCCGTGATGGTCGAGTTTTCAGTGCGTGGCAAATTGTGGCCCATATTTTCTCCGGGTCGTTTTAGGATCTAAAATAAAATTGAGTCAAGCTTAAGATTAAATATTAAATGCTGAATCTTTATAATATAAATAATAAGTATTGGATGGGGGTCACTGGGCAGGCTCAACTTAACTCAACGCTCGCGGGAAGAGTCGAAAATCTGGTCAAACGTGTGTAAATTAGCAGTTTTATCGAAAATTTGGCAAATTTAGGTTAGATTAGAATCATTGTGGGCCGTGGGGTACCGGGGAAGTCCTTTAAATATGGCCGGAGAGGCCGTTCTCAATTTTAAACCCGTTGTACATATCTTAAAGTGCCCCTGACTTTGCGAATATCTAAGGTACTAAAGAAAAGATACCAGAAATATACTGGAAAAAGTTAAACTTTCTAAAACTTTTTCAAACAAAATACCACTCCTACATTATCCTGTGCCTTTCGCCACCCCCAGAACACATTGCCTGGCACATCCGCGTACATATAGCAGCCGCCGTCGCGTAACTGTGAATTGGACCATGCCAGGAACCGATAATTTCGAGTGCCAATCTGCACGCCGGCTAGCAAAGTTTCATTGACCACCTCGCTATACAGGGACGGGTCGATATTGATGTTCTGAAAAAATGACTGTCACATTAGACAATCAAAAACAAAATCGCATGACATGAAGTCTGGCCAAGAAGTTTTGGACTCTGAGAGGTAAAGAAGCACGCGATTTCATAATGAAAAGAAAAGAACGGATTGCAAGCTTCACAAGTACAGAAAGTAGTAGTACAAAAAATACGCCACCTGTTATTTCATGGTACAGCACTTTTTGGTCAGACTTCAGAGTAGATTATCTAAGACAGATTATATATCTTAACGGAACACTGAATAATGGCAAGCTGGTGACTTCTTTAAAAGTAAACAAAGCTACCCCTCTTTGTCAAATACATGTAAATTTGAGAAAGACACTCTAATGTCGAGTTGTTAACGCTAATTCTGTTAACTATTAAATAAGTTCCTTTAATGCAAATTTGTGAACAGTGCCTCGACAAGACACAATTAACTGCAGCATAAAAGCTGAAACTGAGCAAATTGTTACACACTTTAATTTTCAACTGTCCCCCCCCCTTGGGTACCTTGTTCAGAGTCAAGAAATGTAAAATTCCAGAAAACGAACCTTTTTGAACAACTTGGACATATCATCATCGCGAAAAATCACTCTAAGCGCCCATTCCTCGCCAAAATTTCTAACCACACGATTGGACATCATGACTTCCGGTTCATTCAGAATTCGCCGGGTGGGTGTGATAATTATTTTTCGCACCCGTACACAATTTTCCGGCGTATCGTCTTCCAAAATTCCATCCTCTGCCGAAGCAATATGATTTCTATCCCGGCTTTCGAGTACCATTTGATGGAAATGTTCAAAAGCCGGCATCAGTTCAACTAATTTTTGCTCATCAATCGCCGAGGTCAAATGTCCGAGAGCTTTTTCAGCCGCATCAGGATTATTCTGAACACAATCCTTGACCCGGAGGAGAAAAAGTTGATCCAACTGATCCCAAACCGCGTGACCTCGCGACATGAGCGCTTCCAGACCATACTGACAGTGAAAATGTGGCAAAAAATCCGGCGCAACCCGACACTCAACAACCGGTGGAGCTGAGATCGTACGTATATAAGCAAAGAACGGTTCAATTTTTGCCCGGCGTCTCAGCCGGCCGGTAATCTCCTGTATCACCGGTGGCAAATATTTCGGTCCCGTACTCACCGGTTCAGGTTCCTCCGTCGAGTCCTGTCTATAGCCATTTCGTCGTCGGGCAAAATATTGCACTGAAGTGTCCGTTTGATACAGGGGGAAGAGCAATTTCAGCCATGGTGAATTTGCCACCATATCGGCACCCGTTTCGCTAGCGGAAGCATGAAATCGCCTCACTCGCATGAAGTTTCGACTGTGAAACAGCAACGGGTCGGACATGGCCGGATTATTCGGATTGCGCGGATTATGCGGGTTACGCGGGTTATTCGGCCGAAAGCGATTGTCTTCGTTCGGCGGCAGGATTTTATCTACAGAAGGCGGACACCTAAGCCTGAGATACAGTGCAATGTGATCGCTATCGGGTTCGCCGGATTCCAGCGTTCCATAATCCACAATAATTCGCGAAATGGATCGGTATCGAATTTGGAGTCGAAAAACTTGCGGATCGTCTACGGGAGATGGTCGTCTAAATTGAATTTTCATCGAGCTGCGATCATGCTCAAAGGCTATCTTGGCCGAATCGGCTATATCAAAACAGTATCGCTCCCAGAATGTGCCGAAATTCACCAAATTGCCAAACGAAAATTGAAGCAGGGGTAAAAAATCATGAAACATGATGCATTTGTTGACATGAGCAATTGGATCAATCAGTCTCAGATGAGGCTGATACCGATTTGCTACTCTGGCATCGCCCTGAGCAGACGGGTCGGGCGGGGGAACGAACCACCGACAACCGGAAGCCCATTTTTGTTCCAAAAACAAACTCGCAGCCAAAATTCGTTCATAACTCGACGCGGTCGGATTCTCAGAATCCACCGGCGTGGTGGCATAGTCCGGATTAAATGGTGCATCGGCCAGGAAACGATTGGTGATCTCAACCGTTCCACGAAATTCTTGCAGCGGAATTTCATAGGACGATTGCACAGCACGATTGTTGCGCAGCGGACCGTCAAATTGGAATCCACAAAAATCGCTGCACAATTCTCGTATCCGATCACTCAAAGCCACCGGTTCCGCAGTTCCGATCGGGGTGGAGATAAGAATTCGAAATGAGGCCACAATCGCGTCCGACCGTTCTTCCCCACTGAAAAAAGTCAAATCTTCATACTTGGATATATACGTACATTAGAATGAATGTTCAATTACTTCGGAAACAATAATGTATAGTAATAGTATACTTTACGTGAATATGTTGCTTAATTGGTATACAAACAATACAATGAATGTCCGAAACTCCGAACCGACTCAAAACGACCAGCGGAATAAAAGGATGCATCATGCACAATTCAATCTGCTGAAATGCTGTCTAAGCCTGTCCTATTCAACATCAATGCTTTTCAAAACGTTTCGTCATATAAAATTCGCTGAGACTCCACACTTACTTTATTGTGAGATCTGCGAGACAGTTCTCCATACTTTACAGGATCATCTTACAAGTCACCGACGCTGAAAATATTAACATAAAGAAATGGTAACTTTCGAATTTCGCTATTTCTATTCCTGATGAGTCAAGTAGACCGATTAAAACTCTGCAATATTTTGTATACACTATATAGAAATGCAATATTGACTTCTAGACATTGCGCAGAAATGCAGAAAACCAATTTGAAATTCGATTAACACGATCTTAACACAATTTCTTTCTGTGTTGTCACTCTTCAAAACATAATTATAAGGACTCTCTTTTGCAAGGCAAGACACCAACTTTTTTTGTCACTTCGACTACTCTAAGAATACAGAGTTCCGAATTCCTAGTAAATTACCATGCACTAACACTTGGGAAATCTGGGAAATAAAATTGGGGGGGGGGGAATAGTGGACCTATTTTTTTTAGTAGAGCACCTTGGGGGAAGCATTTTTGCTTCAACAACCCCTATTTCATTTTTTGGATTTTCTGAGATATGACCCCCCGAAATCTGAACCCTCAGTGAGGACGTTTTACAATTTTTTTTCCAAAGCCCTTAATTTTTTCGTTCTAATCGTGTCTAAATGGTGTCAGATTATTGTTTACAATTTTTTAGAATCAAAACAAAGGCTCTTTGACCGGGTTTCAGCCGAAAAATTGGCCGAATTCGCCAGAAACGTCAAATTTTTTACCAAATTCAAACTTGGCCTTGGGCTTAGGCTTAGTATGGGGCTTAGGCTTAGGCAGGGGCGTAGACAGGGGGGGGGAATGGGGGGAATTCCCCCCCCCCCCGGAAATTTTTTCCGACTGAAATTTTACACAAGGGTCCCCCCTTTGGTTTTTATGGTCCGGCCGGAAAAAATTTCTGATACGTCTAAAATTGACCAAATTTGGCCTAAAAATCAAAAACTTCCCCAATTTTTTTCTGGGGGCTGCCGCCCCCAGACCCCTGCAACTTTTTGGCATAGTGTTCCTTCCTTTTATCTTAAATGAAAACGTGCATGTACATACATCTGCATTGTGCCCTATGTATTTGCTTAATACAATGTTTGGAGTATCGTTTTAGCTGTTTTTTGTTACAAAAAAGACATTTTTAGTATATAATTTTACAGTTTTTATGTCAAAAAATTTCGGGAAATTTGCTAATTTGCTAGCTTCTGGACCATTGCCGGCCACCGTTTTTGTACTTTTCGGAGGTTTGAGCTCTAATTTTACGTTCGATGCAGCAGCGGTGGAAAATATGCATGTTTTTGACCGAAAGAATGGTAATATGTGTCGTTTTTTGCGTTAAAATAGCAATTAAGTGCATTTTAACACATTTCAAAAAAATCGAAAAGTCATTCCCACCCCCCGAAATTTTTTTCTGGCTACGCCACTGGGCTTAGGCTTAGTATCAGGCTTAGGTTTAGGCTTAGGTTCAGGCTTAGGCTTAGGCTCAGGCTTAGGCAATGAAAAAACGAAATTTTCAGAAAAAATCCTGCCAGCTTAGCCTAGAGAATCCTGCCAACTAAGCCTAGACGATGCTTTAAAACATCATGGGCCGTATTCTCAAAATTACCTGCAGGTAAAGTTAGGCTAACTTTACCCACAGGTAAGGTGAAGGTAAAGTTAATTCTGCGGGTAAGGGTAAAGTTAAAGTTTACCAGAGGGTAAAGGTAAATTCTTAGAATACGGGGTAAAGTTGAAGTTAAACTGTGGGTAAGGTTAAAGTTTAACCTTACCTGTGGGTAAGGTTAAACTTTACCTGTGGGTAAGGTTAAAATTTAACTTTACCTGTGGGTAAGGTTAAAGTTTAACTTTACCTGTGGGTAAGGTTAAAGTTAAACTGTGGGTAAGGTTAAAGTTTAACTTTACCTGTGGGTAAGGTTAAAGTTTAACTTTACCTGTGGGTAAGGTTAAAGTTTAACTTTACCTGTGGGTAAGGTTAAAGTTAAAATGTGGGTAAGGTTAAAGTTAAACTGTGGGTAAGGTTAAAGTTTAACTTTACCTGTGGGTAAGGTTAAAGTTAAAGTTTAACTGTGGGTAAGGTTAAAGTTAAAGTTCAACTGTGGGTAAGGTTAAAGTTAAAGTTTAACGGTGGGTAAGGTTAAAGTTAAAGTTCAACTGTGGGTAAGGTTAAAGTTAAAGTTTAACGGTGGGTAAGGTTAAAGTTAAAGTTTAACTGGGAGTAAGGTTAAAGTTCAAAGTTAACTGCGGGTAAGGCTACGGTTTGACTATGGGTGAGGTCAAAAGTTTAACTGTGGGTGACGTAAAGGTTTACTTCAACTGAATGAGGCTGAAGGAAAAGTTAAAATTTAGCTATAAGTGATGGCAAAAATGTATCAATTTTTTTTTTAAAATGTGTATGTAATAGTAAAATTTTGTGCAAATTTTGTTTGAAACTAGGCATTTGTGTGTTTTTCCAGTATTTGTCTTAGTTTTCTACAAGTTCGTCCAGTTTACATATAGTGTTTCCCTTTCTTTGCAATCACTTGAATTTATGGACCGCAAGAGCTAATGTTTGTGTAGCAGTGCAAAAAATTATATATCTGCTGTTTGTACACGATGCGTATATTCAAAGGTGGGATATAAAGCCCTCAGGTGCGGTGCTCATCTCCGTTACAGAGCCCTGGAACGTCAGGGGCGCCACATCTACAATGACTATATACATCCATGGAGGGGGGGGCAACCCATACCCATCTGAAATGGGGGGCTCCGGACCAAATAAGGGGCGCCCCCCCTTCTTACTAAAAGTAGGCCAGGGGCCCAAATCGCTGAGGGGGAGGCAAAACCGCTGAGGCAAAACCATGCCCCCCGGCTCCGCCTGGCTACGCCACTGGTTTTTTCATTAGCCCACCCAATCGCTGGTGCACTGCATAGTCCTTCAAGCGAGATTTATTTATAAAGCATTTTGGGGGGAAATATATAGTAGCGTAGCCAGGATCAAGTTGAGGGTGCGTCCAACGTGCCTGTTTGTAGTCCGAAACTTTTTTCTGCCGGGGTGGGGGGGGGGATGCTACATTTTTATCCGAGGGGGGGGGCAAATCGCTGAGGGGGGGGCAAAACCGCTGAGGAGAAGGGTATGGGCCTGGCCCCCCACCCCCCCCCCCATGGCTACGCCGCTGATAGTATACACGCATGCATTTGCTGTCGCGAAAGGCAGAAAGAAGGAAAAGCGAGTTACAGAGTTGCTGCTTTCAGGGGCCTGGGGGTGACCACCTTCAGTAAAAAAATACAGAAAAATTTGATTTTCAGGCCAAATTTGGTCAATTGTGGACGTATATCGGGAAATTTTTATACACATTTTTAAAAATTGGTAAAAAAAAGCTCACCCTCACCCTTTGCTAAATTTAAACTTTTCCTTCAGCCTCAGTTGAAGTAAACCTTTACCTACCCCACAGTTGCAATTTTAACCGTAACCACAGTAAACTTTAACTTTAACCTTACCCACAGTTAAACTTTAACCTTACCCACAGTTAAACTTTAACTTGAACCTTACCCACAGTTAAACTTTAACTTTAACCTTACCCACAGTTTAACTTTAACTTTACCCTTACCCACAGGTAAAGTTAAACTTCAACCTTACCCACAGTTAAACTTTAACCTTACCGTTAAACTTTAACCTTACCCACAGGTAAAGTTAAACTTTAACTTTACCCACAGTTAAACTTTAACCTTACCCACAGGTAAAGTTAAATTTTAACCTTACCCGCAGTTTAACTTTTAACTTTAACCTTACCCACAGGTAAAGTTAAACTTTAACTTTACCCACAGTTAAACTTTAACCTTACCCACAGGTAAAGTTAAACTTTAACTTTACCCACAGTTAAACTTTAACCTTACCCACAGGTAAAGTTAAACTTTAACCTTACCCGCAGTTAAAGTTTAACTTTACCCTTAGGTAAAATTTTGAGAATACGATTTTACCTTCACCTTACCTGTGGGTAAAGTTAGCCTAACTTTACCTGCAGGTAATTTTGAGAATACGGCCCCAGTTCAAAGCATGCATTTTTGTTGGTTTAGTAAAACTAGCACATATATCAGCCTTGAATTTCTAAGACTTAATTTTGATGACGAACAATAATAAAATGATTAGGCATCTGTCTTACGCATTTGACGCACTAGACTTGTTACTATGTTTTAATTACTATGTTTTAAAAACTATCCTATTTTTTGTGATAATTATAATAATAGGATGAAGTGGCTCTGGAAGGGCTGGCGTTGATGTTCTAAACATGAAATAAGTTTACATTGTGCTGGACGTGACCCGGTTCTCTGGTTTCGTGTCAATAAAGATGGAGTTATTTTATTGTCAAAACTAAGCTTACGTGTTTCGACACATAAGTTGGCTCTAACCTATAGTTTTTATGGTGTCAAACAAAAGCTGTTCTTATATCCTAACTGATGCCGAACACTAAAACTTTTTATCAGCTAGCTAAAAAAGTTGTCGTAAAAAGTTTTTACGTAAACTTAATATTTTTCAAACATGTTACGCAGCGTCCGTGTTACTATTGATATAACAAAAAATGCTTCCATGAAGTCAGCCATATGACTGTGATCCTTACTCAAAACTGTTTTCACTCTATCAGTGACAAAAAAGCAAAAAGCAAAGCAACGATTTTGACATATGGAGCCGTCCTGAGAATTTTGTGTAATTTTTCACAATTTCACAATCGATGCTCAGTCGTAAAGAAACTTCAGAAGACCCGGCCAATGACCAAGTTAGGCCTGAAAATCCTAACATTTTGAATTGTTTCTTACTTATGTCACCTCCGACCCCTATTATACTGTCTATCAGTGTTACATGCAGTCGGTGTGATGATACATGGATGAAAATGTTTCCCATTTACAGTGACTAGAACCATCACAGCACCAATTTGCACGAGTCCGGGCATAGGGGAGCAGAAAAAGTGGCAGAAATTTTCAATTTTTAGGGCACATTTGGTCAATTGGGGACGTATCGGAAGCGTTTTCCGACTAAACCACAAAAATCTGCACATAGACCTTACGAGCTCACCTCCACTGCGTCAAATTTTTTTCGCAATTTTGCGAAAAGGTTTGAAAATTTTTCGCAGTCATTAATTTTTTTCGGAATTGCGAACGTTTTTGCGCAAAAAAACCCAGGTCTAAATCTAAAAGTTATTTCATTCCAAAATTTTATTTTGCGTTTTTCGGTATATAAGTCAGCGTTAATGTATAGCTTTTTTTGTATCAAACAAAAGCCCATCGTCTGCTCTATCTAACTGTGAAAACTAGAACATTTTACGTTTGCCCTGGAAAAAGTTATAGCCTAAAGTTCTTTTTAGAAAACATTTTGTTCGAAAAAATTCCTCCGCGACTACTCACACCATGTACGTATCGAACAAAAGTTCGAAAAAATTGAAATCGTTATAACTTGCTTTAACGTTGGCGTAGAAATATGAAATTGACAGCATTCTACTCAGAACTTCAGGCGCTTTCGATTGACACCTTTACGTTGAATGACGCAACGTTCGATCAGCGCTGACTATTAATTAATACCAAACAATTGTTGGTATTTACGTCATCGTGTGACCTATCAATCGATAGCTCTTGACAAACGCTAGCATTTAAAAAAATTTCACGTCGATGCCACAACCATATGAAAAGTTATGGCTCCTGAAATTTTTCCCTTTTAATGACTACTTAAAATCACCTCATCTGCGATCAAATCGCATTGCAAGTCAACTTTAAATAAGAATTTTAAATTTTTTCAAAATAAATATCGTCAAACTCAGCGTGACCTCACGTTGTAGATCTAGTCTAACTAGTCTAAACTAGACGCACTAGTCTTGTAATAATAACTTTTAGTTTTAATTTCAGTAATAGTAGTAAATTTTTGTAATCGTTATTTTTTTATTTTCGGTTTACGCAGTTCTCATTTTTTATACTTTGTGACCACATTTTGTTTTCTCAACACTCCATTAATTTAATGCAAATATTCTTTTAGTATATAAATTCCAAAGCAAGTATTCAGAAAATAAGCTAATGATAAATCTATTATTATAACTGTAGGGCCCTTGGGACTTCGTATGTTCTGCTGTTATAGACAGGCTCGTAATCACTGTGTATAACATCGTATACATACTCATCGTCAACTTGAGAATCTTCGATATCTTCACTTTCAATGTCACGTTCACTTCTGAAAAAATTCAGTCAAACTTGAAATATTTATAATTATAAGTAATTTTCTGCGATAAAAAATGTTTTTACGAATTCTTAGGATCAATGAAAGTAATGAAATTTGATCAGTACTACCGGCAGGCTTAGTAGTAATATTATGGAGGTTAGTTAATTTCTGCAAAACCGGGGGTGTGGTCGTGGTGCGTGATTGTGCCACGGATGCTGTGTTCGGTGCAGTGGTGTCCAGTTTAAATGCACAATACAGTACAATAAAAATAATAAAAAGTAAATTAATCCACGTAATTTATTACAAATTACTTAAAAAGAAAATCAACTATTTAATAATCAATGTATTCATCGCAACTTGAACCCAGGTACTTCTCACTGCAATTAAGTGAGTGGACGGTAGACAGTAAGTAGACCTGAGACGGCTATGCATGCCATCCTGACTTGATATGAATGCCATTTAGCAGCATTATAAATGTCAGTTCTGCATAGCTATCACGTGCTATCTGTGCGTGCTACATGCTTACGTATATGCTAGGCTGCTAGCTCCAACTTCCTGCGGTGGAAAGCGGGCAGAAGTCGTTGATTCGGGTTCAGTCACTGACAGATGCGAGAATTTTTGTAAAGTTTGCAAACTGATAAGAAGCGTGTTGTTGTTGTTGCTGTTGTTGTTCCGGGATCATCTGGCTAGCGCCAATACGATGGGGCGGTTATAGCCGCCCCACACCCCGCAGGAAGCCCACAACCGATGCCGGGGCCTCCGTCAGGATCGATTTTGAGAGCTCGGGGTTTTCTGGCCCGATTCTCAGTAGGGGGTGCTATCCTGATATTCGCAGCAATGGTTCGTGCATGTCGCTGCACTGGTGCAGCGGTGAGGTTATTGCCATGGGCGGTTCTGATGGGCGGGGGTGGCCTGGTAGGGTTGATGGGGTGTGCCAATTGGGTTTGCAGGCACACACTGCACTTCCAGTGTGTGTTGTTATAGTCTCTGTATGTTCTTAGATTCGAGCAGGGTCTGAAATGCACCCATCCACAACAGGAAGTGCATTGTACACAGTTTCTGGGGGCATTTCTGCAGCAGACTGGGCATGGCCAAGGGTTATTAGGGCCAGGGTTTCGTTCTATATCGCCGGCCACAAAGAGAAGTAGTAGTATTAGCAGGCCCCAGAATGCCGGCTTACTGGGGCCCGCACCCAAAAACCCGACTGGGCGCGCACACACGTTGGGGGCAGGGGGGTGATCCTGAGGGTGGCCCCCGTTGGAGGGGGACTGGGCCGCGGGGGCCCGGGGGTTGAGAGCCATTTGTTGCCCACCATCCGGGGATCCGCATGGGGGGCTCTGCCACGCCACCACGGCAAGGTGCTCTCCAGGCGCAGATAAGAAGCGTCACCTACGTAAACAAATTTTTAAGATGAGACAAATACACAATAATTGACCCTTGCGGACTGGGGGAAAACCAAAAGGGCGACTTTGAAACCGTCTGTTGTACAGTATAAAATCAAAAAAGTTAGGACAATTTCAGTCTTTATTCCAACTAGTATTGACTTTTTTGCTACGTTGATTACCCAAATGAACGCCCAAACCATTACTGTGGAGTAAGTATAAGTTAAGTAAGTATAAGTAAAATCAATTTTTGATTATTTGAAGTTAATTTTATTAGGATGCTTCAGTATTATTTAATAAATTTACAGCTCAAACGTGCGTAATTTGTTCTTCTTAAATACATAAAAGTGAACTAAGCATGCCTATGTTCTTACTTTTTAGAAGTAATTAACATCCAAAACCTACAAGTAGCTACTTAATTATTAATACATTCATTATACTATGCTATAAACGATTTCCTACCTGGTTACGTGAAAAATGACTATTTATGCAGTAGGGAGATACAAACTGATAAGAATACATTTGGACATGCACTTGAAGAATCTGTATTCACCTATAAATTAAACAACAACTGTAAAGTTGTTTGACAGCAGCAGTTTTCGAAATTGTGACTAAATTTCATTGTTTGGGGTGAATTTCTGTGAAACGGAGGCTTCTTGATTATCAGAGTCAAAGAGACTGGGCTAGTTTTGGTTTTAACCGAGACCGAGACCAGTACCGAAACTTCCAACTCTAATGTGTACATAGTATAGGCAGAGACCGAAGGGCGATTGAATTGACTGAATTAATCGATTTCGATTAGGATTCTAAAATTTTTGGGCCAAGCTATTCTTTACGTATCAGAAATGGTGGACCGTGTTAGGCCGCTCGGTACCGGTAATACTGGAACGGACTCATGCTTTCAGTACTCATGAATGTAGGCCGAATGATTCTTTTCGACACCGAAATTCTGTGCTGGATTAACTCGGATTAGAGCTCTACTGTATCCTAGTTTATGGCCAGATTAACTGGGATTAAGGCCAGCTCCAACTCGGAGCCGAAAAAACTCCCTATACTACTCACTCGTATGCGCAGAGTATAACGAAAATGCCTTCTTTTTTTCAGACCAATCCCTTACTGATCCGTGTTGAAACGAAAGCAGGACATGGTGGTGGAAAGCCAACTACCAAAGTGGTAGGTTGATTTTACGATTTTGTTAAAATAAATAGTAGACACTCAAATATAATAATTTCTAACAACTAAAAATGATTGACTGATCCCTAAAGCATTGTGTATTATGCTTCATACAGGGGCCGTATTCTCAAAATTACCTGTAGGTAAAGTTAACTTTACCCACAGGGAAGGTGAAGGTAAAATCGTATTCTCAAACAATGAGTCACAATAGCTGATTCAGTTTCCAGTTTGCCAAAGCTCTGTTCCACCCTATGGGTATTTCGGGGGGAGCGCTTCCCGCCTGGCGCCCCTGGGCTGTAAGTTATTCGGGTCGATTCGTACTTCCACGAGTACAGATTGCCTCACTTTTATAGAAGCAAAGTGAGACACTCTTCTGCCTGTCTAGAATATGGTCAATACACAACTATCGATCTGTAATATTACACAACGTAAGCATAACTACTTTCAAATCAAGAGCACATAGTATTGTTTTTTGACTGTTATAGACGAGTATCCTGTCTGCCTATTATAAATCGCAAACAGATGTCGTCCTTTGAGTTTTTAAGTAAATGTAGGGCGAATTAGAAGCGAGCTGCTCTTCTGATTGGCCAAACCTCTGTGCACGTTTTCCAATCAGCATCGTTGCCATTGCCGCCTGAGTGTTAATTGGAGCACGCCCTGCTTTCGAGTCCGATTATTGTATGCTTGTTTAAGAATCTTTTATTCTGCTGCCAGATGCGCTCGTGGAAATGCATAACCTAAAGTCTGACGAAAAATAGTTGCACCTCTTGAAAAAACGAAACATGTGATTTCGTTACGAAAAGAATAGATTTCGGCTATATATCAAGAGTATATACAGCATGTAGTCGCAGAATTCATGCCACTAAAATAACTAAATGGCGAAACTATTTTTCCTGCCGCCGCCTCAGCGGCGGCAGGCCTTTATACTGCTTTTTTGCAAAAGCTGGCCACCAAGCAGTTTGCATGATTTGTGTGTTGAAATTTTTGTTTGTCGGGGGCTTATTTTTAAAAGTTGCTTAAAACTGGATAAAAACAGTCGTTCAATGCTTTTAATTACAACTTAATTGTGTACAAGTTATGCTTATATTGCTGCAAATGCAATATTTATATTTGATAACCTATGCGGTAGGATTCTAAAGTTTTATGTCTATGACGCCCCCTTGGCCATAATTTCGAGCTGCTGGTGCGGTGTTGTCATTTTTTTACCAAAAGTTTACATTATCTAATCCATAACATAGGTAAGCTTTACATTTCAATTTCTTTGAAGGAGGGGCCATGACGATTTTCTAGGCATAACTACAATGTTATTAAAAATTATCACTATTATTTAGTGAATTTTTTAGTAATGATTAACAAGTAGGCCCTAAAGGGGTTAGGTTCCTTTGCTGAGTGAAAATTCCATACCATAAAAAATCACACCCCTCGAACCCTGGACCAAGCATTGGCTAGTCTTTTATTTGTCATCAGACACTACGCTAGCTTTTTTAGGGCGGATTTGTACAAAGACATTCATGCCTAGCCACTGGGGCACCGATAACTGATTATTTGAAACATTACACCACCAGGTTCTACTGTGGGACAGTGCAACACTCTGAAGAATGTTTGAGAGGGGGAGAGCGTTTGAGATTTAGAAGCATGTTTTAAATACAGTAATTATTCTAAAATATTAAGCGGCAGGGACAAACTTAGTGTAAGTACTGAGTTTTGACAGCAGAAAATTAGTAAAAAATTTGCATGAAACTGCTGCTTGTTTGTCAGACTTTATATAAATATAGGCAGACAGGAGAGTGTCTCAGTCTTATTCTGTAACAGTGAGACACTATTACTGTATAAGACATTATGTACTCGTGATACTTTCATGGGTTGTATGGGCGAAAACACATGGGCATTGCGCACACGGACAAGGTGCGTCTATATAGTCCGCTTTCCCCATCATAGTTTTTAGGTACACGGGTAATGGGGCATAGAATATAGGGCTGTACAAGCATACGGGCATTTAAGTTTGCCCTTGGTTCGAATGAACAGACATACGTACGACTGAAGGGCAAACGGGCATGCTGCTGAACGGACCAAAATTTGATATGCAAAATAGCCGTTCTGCCGTTCCGATTTGTCGGGAGTCCGGACCTCCATTTATCCGTTAACCTGTATATATGTCCCAATGTCCGTTAAAGTATGAATCGACCTGTATGGGACTTAGTAATCGTATCTGGGACCGATTTATCGAACCAAAATGTTCGTCATTAAAAATGTTTGTAATTGAAAAGTTTAGAGTGATCGAAACATTTACTACAACGAACATAGCACTAAGTTTGTAATAGAACAATAATAAGGCCGGGTTCACACTGGCACTTGCACAAGCACAGGCACAAGTACAGCCGGTTCACACTGCAGCAAATTATGCACAAAAACAAGCACACGCTCAAGCACAAGTACACCGCTTGTTCAAAAATTTTATCTTTTGCACAAGCACAGCCAATCAGCTTGGAGATTTCGCAGCAGTTAGTTTTGGTGTAAGCATAAATGGCGCAAAATTAGGCGAAAAGGGATGGTTTTAGGGGGGAACTCTTGTCTAAATGGCTATTATATTAATTGCAGAATGCATTGCGTTCATTTTCTTTTTCTTTCTTTTTAGTTTCGTTTAATTTTTAAATTCGAATTGCATATTAGCAAGAGTACATAATAGCGTTTCACTCTATATAGAAGAAGAGTGAGACACTCTCTAGCCTGCCTGCGTTCTAGCACAGGCAGATGCGCTGGTCGTTTTCAGGCTACATGTTGACATTCTATGCAACATGTGACTGGCCAATCAGAAGCGAGCTTCTATTCTCTGATTGGCAGACGCCTGTGCACGTGCTCCAATCATAAAACGGGATAGGGATAAAGGTTAATAACTCATTATTTATTCATAGTCTGTTTGTAAAAACATTAAAAAAGGTTTGCAAATACCTTTGGGGATATTTTGGCAAACTTTCAGCGAAATTGATTGAGAAACTTTGAAGAAATTCAGTAAAGTTTATATCTCAAAAGTTTCTCAATCAATTTCGCTGAAAGTGTGCCTAAATATCCCTAGAGGTATTTACAAACCTTTTTTAATGTTTTTGCAAGCAGACTATGAATAAATAATGAGTTATTAAGCTTTTATCCCTATCTTAATGCTTATCAACGCATCAGCGATTATTACTAAAGTGTGTTGCGCACGGAATCTACGCGCTGATTGGCCAGTCACATGTTGCATAGAATGTCAACATGTAGCCTGAAAACGACCAGCGCATCTGCCTGTGCTAGAACACAGGCAGGCTGGAGAGTGTCTCACTCTTCTTCTATATAGAGTGAGACGCTATTATGTACTCTTGATATTAGCATTATTTTTACCTTCTTTTCAGTTTATTTTCCTTCTTCCGAATAATTAATACGAGAAAGTTTAGATACTTTCGTCAAAAATTTCAAAACAACAAGTACGTCTTGTGAGTAGAAATTTTTTACTTTTTGAGATTTTTGTTGAAGGACACGGAGTAGTACAGCACTTATTTTTTTAAAATATTCTAAAGATTATAGAACGCGGCACATTCAGAACTGTTGAGAGCTGATACACCAAGAAAGCAATAAAATCAAGTTTTTGGAATACAAAACCCAGGACCATACATATAGTTGGAAGGGGGATAGGGGGAAAGACCCCCCAAAACTCGGTTGCAGGGTAGGGAGGTGGTCCCGCTAGGGGTAAAAGAAGGGGGAGGGCCCCGGCATGAGCAAAATTTCGGCCATCTCTTAAGTCAGTGTATATATCTTAGCATTTAAACATGTATTTTTGCACTTAGCACTTGAAAATGGGTGTTTTTGATAAAATTTAAGCGATTTTTACCTTGACTGTGGTCAAATTTTGTCAAATTCGTAAATTTTTGACCGAAAAATTGTAAAAGTTGCGTCCGTCTCGGGAGGATGATCAGGAATTACAAGGATATGGGGAAGGAGAGTCCCACGCTCCAACCAAGGGACCCAAAATTTTGATGCTGTTACATGTATGCCCATGACTGTTTAAAGAACAAACATGCAAACGATGCTGGCACTGATTCTTTAAGTAGATAACTAAGATTTTGATTATCAACAGAGTTACAATTTCTATCAGATTGTTCATGGAATTTAAATCGAAAACTATTGCAAAAGCCGCAATCGCAAATCTCATAAAACAGTATTCTGCACATACAAAATATCGTTCTTTGCTACCATTGCAACTGAAACGTTGATGCTGCCAATACACACAGACGCAGCAAGCGCACGCACACACACGCAACGTGCACACACAAACATCAGCAGACTGTGCAGCAGCAGTCTGCACAATTTACAGCGCTGTCTTGATTGCATGTGGCTGTTGCAGAGACCTAGGAATTCTCTCGGGAACAGCCACTGACCTAATATCTGGTATACGCGGCGGCTGAGGCCGCCGCGTAAAAACGAAACTTTTGAGCAGAAAAGACGTTACAATGGCGGGTTTCAATTTGATTGGCTGGGCTTGTGCTTGTGCAAGTTCCTGTGTGAACGTCTACGCGTTGTGCTTGTGCCTGTGCTTGTGCTTGTGCTTGTGCAAGTGCCCGTGTGAATTCGGCCTAATGTTCGTCGTTGAAACTGTTGTCAAACGAATGTCAAGAGCTCTATTGAAATGTTCGCGTTGAATTTTTTGGAACGACTAGCTTTGGTCGTTTAGAACATAAACGGTTGACTGCACCAAATCAGATTAACTGACGATCAGCTTAAACCAATTTAGCTCAGGCTTAAATTCCTTAAATTAGTAGTTTAAGTCCGCCAATGAAGATTAGCACAGTTGGCGCTTACGATGTATTTGAAAACCAAGATTAACGGATTAAATAGATTTAACTGGATTAAATAGATTTAACTGAAGTTTTTCGCTTCAGCCTGAGTTAATCCGATTTGATGCAGTCCATCTTAAAACGTTCTAAAAGACCAAAGCTCGTCGTTGAACAAAATTTCGAACGAACGAACATTTCCAACGACCAACATTTTCAACGACGAATTTTTGTCCTATAAATTCTGTGTTATGTTCGTTGTTAAAAATGTTTCGGTCAAACCAAAATTTTCTATAAATGTTCGATCCCTGGGCCTCGTTTCAATAAACTCACAGGCCCACAATTGTGAGATTTGTCAGTACTAAATCAGGTGATTCGTAATGAATACACGTATAATTTCATTACGAATCACCAGATTTTGCAGCCTAATTTGTCACAATTGTGCGCCTGTGAGTTTATTGAAACTGGCCCCTGGTAGGACTATTCATATTATATTTTACTAACAGACATTGGTTTCACAACGACAGTTCTATTTTAGATTGATGAATTGACGGATATCTACAGTTTTCTCACCAGGGAGCTAAAACTAGAATGGCAAGACTGAAGCTTCTCGACAATAACAAGAATATTACTTCATAAAAAGACAGGGATTGCCATGACACCAAGAGTACATAATAGTGTCTCACTCTTTATAGAAGACTCTTCTATAAAGAGTGAGACACTATTATGTACTCTTGATGACACTAATTAGTAAATAAGGATTCATTCGCCTTTCAAAATTTGAACAAAATACGTGCATTTTTGTACAATTATCAGAAAATTTGCTGACAGGCGGCACTCACAATACTTATCACGAAAAACAAGTCCCGATCCCGAACTAGTCGCCGAAACTCCAAAGATCCCGAAATTTCACAACCAGCAGAGTAGTCTAGTTTTCTGGGCTAAAAGAAATGTTTGAAAAATCTTTTTTTGAACTTTTCCAAAAGATTCAATGTCGCCTATTTCAAAAGGATTCCGAACTTCACTGGCATATTCCTCGAATAGAAAGCCTACTTAATTACAATAATTGTATTTTGTCATACTTCGGTTTAGGGACCTATTTTATTTAATTTTTAACCATGATCGTTGTTTCAATGTTTTAAAGTTATTAAATTATTATTACTTGCTTGAGTTTGTGTGATGTTAATTTTATTAAGGTGGTATTATTTTAATTAAGGTGGTATGTGTGCTGGTATAGACGGTATATTATTTTAATTAAGGTGGTAGTTACGTTTTCGACAGTTTTTATCACTTGCTATAACTCTCGATTGACCCAATGGGTGGAACGCATTAAAGCAGTCTTACGTTAAAACCAGTCTAAGGCGTTCTATTTCAGTAACTTAGAACATCGTAACGAAAAATTCTACACGTATTACATAGGATAGAACGTTGCCCTTAGGGTCGATTCATACTTCAGTAGGGCATACGGACAAACGGATATAGGGCACACGGACAAAGCAAGTTTTGTCCGTTTTTTCAATTCATACTTTTTGGGGCAAACGGACATTGGGACGTACGGATATACGGGCATACGGACAAAGGTGCGATTCATACTTTTGAGCCGTATGTCCGTTTGTCCGTATGCCCTACAATTTCGGGCAAAGTTGAACTGAATTTAACTTTGCCGGACATACGGACAAAGTGAAATTGTGCCGTTTTATACGGATGAACGGACATACGGCTGAAGGGCAAACGGTCATACGGCTGAACGGACGAAAGTATGAATCAAACGGCCGTTCTGCCGTTCATTTTGTCCGGATGTCCGTATGTCCGAATGTCCGTGTAGAAGTATGAATCGAGCCTTAGACTGCGTTTAGCAAGACTGAGCTAGGACTGCCTTTATGCATTCCACCTAATGAATTTAGTAGCTGTCTGTTGCACGTTAAAGATCTTGACTAACCGATATGCGTATTAATTAACTTAAATCTATAGTAAGCTTGTCAGCAGGAGCAGACACTGTTACAGTACCTAGTCAAATTTCGATAATTTTAGCATTTTTCATTTTTTGCTTGTAAAAGTGACAGTTTATTATTACCTAAGTAGTTTTTCACAGACTTCTGCGACTGAATTGTCCCAAATATTGAACACAATCCTAATTTAATTTATTTCACAATCCTGGCTCAATTTTAGTCCTACTGCCGCACAACAAAACCTATGCTTAAATTAAACAATGTGAAGATTTGACTTGTTTCATCGCAACAGTAGCATTTTCTTTATGGCCACACTACTTTTGATAGCAACTCTAGCTAAATATCAGCTATTTGCGCACCATTCAGGATCAGATACAGCGGATAATGTAGTTTATTTCTAGCAGTCAACTAGGAGCAGCCAGGCGCACGGTTGCTGTGTCAATACTCAATGTTCTAGGCCAAGGTGAGGTATGTATGTATGTACTATGTACTATGTACATACCTGAGCGATGGCGCAAGGTTTTCACAATTTCTCACCTTGGAGCCCTTATAACGCAAAAACGGTGCGTCCTAGACCCTTAATCGACTGTCTATGATCTACCCACTACCCACCATTCACTTCTCTATCAATTATTGGTTACGCGATCTATCCACGACTCACGTAGTTAGAGCAAAGGCCAAAAAGCCAAGTGTCAGGCTGAGGTTTCCTAGAGAGAGAGAATCTGGGCATTAAAGCAGTAAGGGGGAAAATTAGCATTTTAAAAATTATTTTTTTTGAGAAAAGAATTACCTACTTCTATTTTTTCCGCGCTGCTTTACCTTGTCCTAAGATGCATGGAGTCATCTACATAGGCCACACTTCTGCTTGCCTTTGATAACTTTTTAAGACAAGTTGAAGCTCACTAATAGGATTAGTCAAAAAATGGTTAAAACTATACTCTTAAGCTTCAATTAGTAGGTAAAGGATCAGAATATATATATTTGATAACACATATATATAGTATCGGTTAATACCTAGATGATAACATGGATTTAAAAAAAACTAGGTACTACATAGTTTGGCATAGTACTACCTAGTTTTCCCACGAAACTCGGTAAAAACTAGGTACTTCTACCTAGTTTACCTAGTTTTGTGAAATCTTACTTTACTTTTTACC
This sequence comes from Trissonchulus sp. WLG1_4, assembly GCA_030248245.1. NCBI lineage: Eukaryota > Metazoa > Nematoda > Enoplea > Enoplida > Ironidae > Trissonchulus > Trissonchulus sp. WLG1_4. The sequence continues at coordinate 8,357 of JASANF010004058.1, read as the reverse complement.
TTGGTTCGAAAAAAGTTGCCACCACTACGCTAAGCTATTCTTCGCAGTTCGTACATCGCATCGCGCTCTATTTCCCGTTATTCTCCCCCCAGTCAGAAATTTTCTGAGCCACTTTTCATGATTTTAGTACCAGACTTAAAAAATAACACCACAAATTTTTAGTTTCGGAGTTTCGGACACTTAAATTTTTCTCAAAATCTCATTTCTTTTCTAGACTATCTAGGTAAGGCAAAAGTAACCCATGCACATAAATGTCCTGGCTGATCCAGCCCTGGAATGCGGACTGCGGTGCTTATCTCCATTCTTGACGCTGAAGCGTCAGGGTTCCGGTGTCACGGGCAAAAGTGTCCCCCCTGTCCCCCCGGACACTTTTGCCTAGACAAAAGTGTCCTACTTGGGCAGAAGTGTCCCCCTTACGATTTTGGTGCTAAAATTGACTGGCCCGGTCCTATATGTACCTACAACAAAACAGCAAACTCGCAAAATAACTATATTCTCAAAACCTATACACATTCTAAAAATAGTTTAAATTTGAAATGACGAGCATATATGGCTCGACATTTCGTACTGACCTAGTGAGCACGTGCTTTGGCACGTGCCGTAGAATGTAGATTAGGACGAATCAAAACGGAACACGGTCGTGTCTCGTGTCTCGTTAGTTAGTCAAAAATGAGCTGATACTGCTCTCACTTCACGATTTCTGCAACCTACAGAGCGGTTGTGTCTTATCAGTCGCTCTGTAGTCAAGATGAGTCCATTTCCCACCCACCCGCCCAATGAAAACCTAAATTTTTGTTTAGACACTCTGAGCAGATCAAGCTGGATCCAGTCAACTAATACCTTGAACTGCACCGGCCAGCTTATAAAAACCGCTTGGGCGGACAATACTCACAAGCAGTACTCGTTAGCTTTCAAAAAGTTTATAGTATGGAGTCAGTCCAATAATTTGGTAGCCTTGCCTGCTTCTTAAGTTGCAGCCTATCTTCTATGGCTGGCAGATTCCAAAAAATCATCATCGGTTGCGAGTGCGTCAGTCGCCGCGATCGGCTGCGCTCACGATTTAGCTGGCTATCCCAACCCTTGTGTCACAGCTCCAGCTAAGTTTGTTCTGAAGGGAATTTTACGCTCAAAAGAACTGCAACCTAAAAAACGGCTTCATCAGCCCACTACTTCAGACGTGTTTTGTACACTAGTGACTGCATGCAATCAAACCAATATGCTGCACCTGCGCTTTCTTGCTCTAATCTCGTTGTGTTTTAGCGGTTTCATGAGAATATCCGAAACTCTGTCCCTGAAGCGTCGTAATGTCACAGTCCACACTGAATATATTGAGTGCATCATCGAAAAATCTAAAACTGACCAACTCAGGCAAGGAAATACCGTCTACATTAGTAAATCACAAGGCAAAATTTGTCCTTATAGTCTAAAACACCAATACTTACAATGGCTAGACTGTTATAACTGTTCGCTCGACAATCATATTTTTACTAACCTAGCCCTCCGCAAGTCCTCAAACACCTACTATCCTAGATTTAATTACCCACTAAAATACTCATGTGTACGGACAAACGGACAAGTTTTGTCCGTCTTTTCAATTCATACTTTTTCCGCCAAATGAAAATTGGGACATGAGACCTATATACGGCTGTATAAAATTCATTCGTTTGAGCGGCACGTCCTTTTGTCCGTATGTTGTCCTTAAAGAATTTCAGCACAGTTGAACTGAAGTTAACGTTACCGGACATACGGATAGATTGAATGAAACTGTGCCGTTTAGTTAGGATAACCTGACATACGGTCTAAGGGCAAACAGATATGCGGCTGAACGGACTAAAAACTAAAGCGTTCTGCCGGGCAACTTGTTCGCTGTCCGTTCATCTGATTCAAACTGCACAGAACCAATAAAAAAACTTAGTGCATTAAAAAAAACGAAACTTTGGCAAAAACTGAGAGCTGGGTGTAGGTAAATTTGTGAGCACTAACCGTTGCGTATATTCAAAACACGATTTTGAATGTGCAGCTAAACTAAAGGGGGACACTTTTGCCCAAGGTGGGACACGTTTGCCTAGGCAAAAGTGTCCCCCCGGACACTTTTGCCTAGTCAAAACTGTCCGGGAGACACTTTTGCCTAGTTAAAAGTGTCCGGGGGGACACTGTTGACTAGGCAAAAGTGTCCGGGGGACACTTTTTTGGGGGGACACTTTTGCCCGTGACACCGGCTGCCACCTCCCAATGGACTACATCAGTGCAGGGGGACCAGTCCCTCAATGCTAATGCCCTATCCGGACAACAGTAGTGCCCATGCCATTTGCCGACCCCGTGGGGATTAACTGCTTGGGTGGTGTCACAGGGAAACTTTCCCCCGGAAAAATATCATTAGGGATGTTTCCCCCCGGAAAAATTTCCCTAGGGATATTTTTCCCCCCATTATATGGGGGGGAAAAATTTCCCTGACCAAAATTTTAATGCTATTTAACAAGTGCTCTGTGGCTCAGCCAGTTAAAATTCAATTTCAATAAGAACACATGGATAATTGCAAGTACTGGAGCTACTCACTTACTTTGATGACTTATTTATATTTTTGGTTATTTGATGTTGTGCTCCGATCTGTGCGTGGTTGTCTATGAACATTCGCCGGGACGGGGAGGGGCGGAGGGGTGCTCTGCAAAGCATTGAATTCTTTTGCTTTTTGCTCCGTGAGCCACCCACTGTCAGTTACCCACCATGAGGTTGAGCCACCCAACCACCAATTGCAATTGTCATCTGCAAGGTGACACGGCGTATTTAGACGGTGTGGTCACCAATGTATATAGCAACTTCGCAGACAACAGCTACCTCGCAGACAATAGCAACCTCGCAGTGTCGCAGGCAACATTTTGCGACGTTGTTTTATAGCAACTCTCGAACAGCATGTTGCGACGTCTTTGGTTGGGTATGGCATGGGTCAAAAAAATTAAAAGCGCGGGGTACCCGCAGGGCCGCACGCAGGTAGGCTATCCATTGCAATCAACTAAGCAATCACGAAAAAATTTTGAACCTTGAAATTTTGAAAATTCGCCAAACTTTTCAGTTTTGCGGAAGTTGAATATTAACCCTTTAATGCCCAGAGTATCACTGGCTAGACAGACAGCCTCATTTTGACACCTTCTAGTTTTCTGGACATTACTCGAGCTACGTGCGGCGTAGAGACATCGCGAAACCACCATTCATTAGAGCAATGAATGGTGAACAAAACAAAATTAGTCGATTAAGGGTCTATGACGCACCGTTTTTGAGTTATAAGCGCTGAAAGTTGTGAATTTTTAAAAATTTTCGCCATCGCTCAGGCATAATCTCACCCTAGAGTATCAACACAGTAACGGCTGCCATAGTTAAATGCTAGAAATAAACTACGTTATCCGCTGTATCTGATGCACAAAAAGCAGATGGCCAGAGTTGCATTCGAATTTCATAATGTGGCCCTAAAGAAAACACTGTCTACTTTTGCGATGAAAAAAAATCAAATTTGCAGATGCTTAGGTAATTAAGCATAGGCTTCGCTGTGTGGCAGTAAGACTGAAAATTGCCGGCGAAATGCGAAGACCTACATTCTCTATAAAAACAGTTCAAAGATCCTGTCACTAGAATGACTAGTCAAGTTGCGTAGCCCCAGATATGGTAATGGTAGTTCATCATGTGGTATCTCCCATGATCCTCTGGGCATGAATTGGTTAATAGATTCAGTATAGTTTCAACAGTAAATTAGTTAGTTTTAGCATCTACATAGTGTATTCTTATGTACATTAGGGTTAAAATTTATTAAATGTTTACCAGGCTGACCGGTGACCACTCAGCAATTGTTAAATAGCATTAAAATTTTAGTCAGGGAAATTTCCCCCCCCCCATATAATGGGGGGAAAATATCACTAGGGAAATTTTTCCGGGGGGAAAAATTTCCCTAGGGATATTTTTCCTGGAGAAAAATTTCACGGGGGAAAAATTTCCCTGTGACAGGGCATGTGACCTTAGCCTTAAGGCCTATTCACACGAGGGCGCATGAGCGGGCGCATTGGATGGCGTACGCCATGGCGCATGAGACGGCGCATGAGCGGGCGCATTCTATTTTCACACTACCTGCTGCAATATTTCACACAATACATAATGCAAGTGTGCGTGTGCGCCCGCTCGTGCGCCCGCTCATGCGCCATGGCGTACGCCATGCAATGCGCATGGCGTACGCCATGGAGCAAAATGCGCCCTCGTGTGAATAGGCCTTTAGACTCACGGAAGGAAACTTCGGCTATTCTATAGTAGGTGTGTTTTGATGATCAAAATCAAAAATCAAAAATGTGCATCAAAATTAATTTTGATTTTTCATGCAGCATCAAAATCAAAATCAAATTAAAATTTGACCATGCATCAAAAATCAAAATCAAAAATGGTAGTTTTTAACTCCGCATCAAAAATCAAAATCAAAAATCAAAATCCTTTTTAAGTTTGCATTTTTGATTTTTGATTTTTGATTTTTGATTTTTGATGCAGCGTGCAAAATTGTTAGGCCCGGTTCACACAGACTTACTTTTTACTTTTTCCTTTTTACTTTATACTTTTTACTTTTGACTTTATACTTTTTACTTTTGAAAAAGTGTTCACACAGGCTTACTTTTTACTTAAGGCATGTCGCATCCAATTGGATGAATTTGGCGCATTTGTATGTCAAAATGCAAATCTAACCAATAAAATTGAAGCTCAATAGGCGGAGCTTCTGTTAGAGCATTCTAATTGGCTAGATTGCGAAAGTAAAAAGTAAAAAGTAGAACGCGTTTCTACTTTTACTTTTGGCCAAAAGTAAAAAGTAAAAAGTAAAAAGTACGTTTTGTATGAACCGAAATTTTTACTTTTGGCCCAAAAGTAAAAAGTAAAAAGTAAAAAGTACGTCTGTGTGAACCACTGAACCGGGCCTTATACCACAGTCAGTACGACCAAGCTGGATTTCACACACGCACACACAATGTGGTAAAAAAATCAATAGTGGCCTTGCTCTGCTGGATCGTTGCGTCTGCATGACTTACCTAACTGTACATCGTATTGTTTTTTGCTGTTCGCGCTATTAGGTCACTCACTAAATTTTTGTTCCTTCTAGAGAAATCAACTCTGCACAGTGTTATTATGGCAACCACATGGTGATAGGCGCATATGATTAACATGTAAAGTCAGTATGGGAACTGATTGCTCTTTTTTTGAAGGCATTTCTTTTTTGCAATTTCTAATGACATAATGCACACTTTTGCTTACGTACGGAGTTGTCATTTTGCTAAAATTCTGTGATTTAAAAACTCGTATTTTTAATTTTTCAGACTATATACCTAATCACGTGATTGTCTAGACATGTCTGTTTTTATATTTTTTCTACATAATCATAACCAAACAAAGCTACACATCGAAGCAGCGTGGTCGAGTGGTCAAAAGCGCTAGTCCAAAAATTGCTGATATCCTACTTCGAGGGTTCGCGATCGACCCCCATATGCTGCCTATTGGGCAAAAAATTTACGCAGCTTTTGTCAGCATAAACTGTTTTGACAGGATTCGGCTATAGCCGCCAATAGCCGTTACAAATATATACACTGTTTGGTCTGAAATAGCCGGCTATAGCTGCTGCCAGCATTGGCGATTTTTCCAACGTCCAAAACGAAAAATGAAAAATACAAAATGAAGATGACTTTGTAGTGGAATCGAACCACCAACCTTATGGTTATCAAGCGTACACTCTGTCGCTAAGCCACCAAGTCATCAAGAATATTAGCAATAACTGCAGGTTTTGAACGAATGACGAAAACTTGCTCCAATGGGGAACAGTAAAAATGTAGGTATATTGAGCAATAATTGAATTATAGAAAAAGGGGGGGACACCCCGTGGCAAAAAATAATTGTTTTACACATAGTGACCATGTTCTGACGTCACCTGTAACTCTGCTAGCATGACACTGAAGTGTGTAATTGACCTACTTATATAGATAGTTTATTGATAGGATTTCAGGTGGCCTACTGGCCTGTAGCTCAATAGGAAGGCAGTTGAACTGGTAACCGATTGGTTGGCAGTTCGATTCTGACCAGGCCACACAACTTTTTTTCAATTTGTAGCTTTCATGCTGGAAAGCCGTTCTAAGCCGGCAATAGCCGAGCTATAGCCGGTCATTAACGGCTATTACTAGTCAAAACACGGCTATAGCGCTAATAGCCGATTGACAGCACGGGCTCATCAATTCTGTGAAATGGCTATAGCCGAGCTATAGCCCGGCTATAACGGCTATTCCTAGTCAGAACGCGGCTATAGCGCTAATAGCCGATTGCCAGCGCGGGCTCATTAATTCTGTGAAATGGCTATACCGTATTTCCTCGAATAAAGCCCCGGGGGTTTTATTGTTTCGTGAAGGTCCAAACGGGGGTTTTATTCAAGGCGGGGGCTTTATTCAAGGCGGGGGTTTTATTTTTTCATGATGTTCCAGACGGGGGCTTTATTCAAGGCAGGGGCTTTTTTTGTGAACTTTTGCGTACCAGATGTAAGTCAAAATATTTACCTGCTCTGCATTATTACACCATTTTACTATGGCTGGAAAACAATAAGTAACAACGCAAGCCAGGATCAGTCTTAAAGAATTGAACTTTATAGAAAAACTGTTGAGCTGCAGTTTACAAAGAGAAATGCACGAACATTTAGTTACCAAATAGTCAAATGGTTTGATAAAAGATTACGATCAAAATCGTTGGCAAAATAATGAACACCAAATAGTACGTAACTATTTGTCAATAAAAGGAGGGCGGATTCTACTGAAAGACAGCATCATCATTGTAAAGACCCAGGGGGATTCGAACCACGCATCTCTGGATCTGCAGACCAGCGCTCTGACTAGGGCTGGGCACGGTTACACGGTACGAACCGTGTACACGCGTGTAACCGTGTACACGCTAAGCTTAGCGTGTACACGGTTAGGGGTCACTATCCGTGGTTACTTAGCGGTTACAGCGTGTACACGTTAAGACACAGTAACCGCGGATACTGTAACCGTTTACTCTAAACGGATAGTGTAACCGGTTACTCTGAACGGATAGTGTAAACGGTTACTCTAAACGGATAGTGTAACCGGTTACACAATCCGTTTTCCGACTTCGTGTACCCGTTAAGAAAAATGTTTGTTTGGCTGCTGGATTTATGCAAATTAGCCTACAATCGTGCGCAAGCGATTTACCTGTGTGTTACTTCATATACGCATGTGTGTAAGCTATATTCTTCAAGATATATAAAGGCATTTATACTGGCAGCTCAGCATTGTCCCAGTAGCTCATATAGTAGCTTGCTGGTCTGCAGATCTAGAGATGGGTGGTTCGTATCTTCCCTTGGTCATTCCTCCCCCTCTGCTTCTTGACGTTTATTGACCGTGTAACCGTTTAGTAACCGTGTAACCGGTTAGTAACCGTGTAACCGTTTAGTAACCGTGTAACCGTTTAGTAACCGTGTAACCGGTTAGTAGCCGTGTAACCGTTTAGTAACCGTGTAACCGTTAGTAACCGTGTAACCGTTTACACGGTTAGTATCCGTGTAAACGGCTACACGGATACTTAGCGTGTAAACGGTTACACGGTTACACGGATAATTAGCGTGTACACTCGGATAATTGCAGTAACCGTTAGTTAGCGTGTACAGTGTACACGCGGTTACCAGCCTTCGAAACTAACCGTGTACACGGATAGTGATTTTGTAACCGTGCCCAGCCCTAGCTCTGACCATTTAGCTACTGGGCCGACGATGAGCTGTCGTAAATCTGTTTAAGTACTCTAGGTAGCCTATCTTACTTCCCACCCCTTCTAGTAAACTAGTAAACTCCCCGGCCCAAAGTTTTCCTGGGCTGTGCACTACTACTACTAGCTATGGACGTCCCGGACTGGGGTAGCGCCGGGAGCCGTCTATTATTTTCTATAAGGCTAGTTTCGCGAGGTCTCACCCTAACCTCATCATCAGCGAACACTGCCATGGACTGATAAGCTCACAACCCTAACCGGGACAAGGAGCGGCCCCACTACATACTAAGCTACAAGCGGCTATAATTCCTCCATATGCTCACCACCATTTTACTCATGCCCTTTTGCAGTTCTCCTGCTAAGGGTGTGACTGCGTCACCGAACAGCCCAATGCTACCTCACTCAAACCACGGTCAGGGGATTCGGAGTTCGGCATGGAAGCCTCGCCATGTCATGAAAAGGAGGGGATTCTCATTCTACTGAAAGAAAGACAGCATCATCATCAGAATGACCCAGAGGGGATTTAAACCACCCACCGTATTACCTCGAGCAAAAGCCCCTGGGGGTTTTATTGTTTCTTG
>JASANF010004056.1:0-32536 GCA_030248245.1 Trissonchulus sp. WLG1_4 | reverse complement strand
TACATATATAGCTTTAGAGTAAAGTTTAAGTCGATTTAATATTAATTTTAGTGCAAATCCTATGCCTTTGGATAAATTTTCATTTACAAATTTATGACTTGCAATATATAATTGTTCTAAAAGCAATAGGTTCCTTATGAAATTTAGTTAAAATATGAATGAAAGGTAAACTGTCTAAACCATCAATATTCCAACCATATTCTATAACTTTTTTGCTGCATTCATTGAGAATATCCGAAGAATTAATATTAATTTGTTGATAAACTGAGTCATTATTTTTTTAAGATTACACTAATGTAATATTTTCTTACAAATAATTGCATATGTTTGAGATGCTTTATCTGTTGAAGTAAAGACATTTTTCTTGTAAAGATTTAATTAAAGAATGATTAATTCGTTCATAATCTTTATTTATATATATTGTAATTTTTACTTTTCAGAATATTTTCTGTTTCATATTTATAGAATTTTGTTTATCCATTCATTAAATATGTTGAAATTATTACTTTCATTAGATTTTTCTAAAATATTATTTATATAATTTTAATTTATCAATTTACTTTTAATTTCTATTAGTAAATCATTTAAATTTGCAGGTTTAACTAATTTATTTAAATTTAAATTTATTAGAATCTGTTCAGCGTAGGTTCACCAAACGCATTTCTGAGCTGTCGCATCGTACATACCTGGAACGGTTAGACAGTTTAAATTTGGAGACCTTATAAATGCGTATGTAGGTTACTAGCGGATGTTGTCCAGTGTTTCAAAATCGTGCAGGAACTCGACTGTTTGAAGTTTAGCGACTTTTTTAGTTATTCTCAGACACCATATATACTACTCTAGAAGTCATGCTCGCACTTTGGAACTGCCCAGAATTAAAACCAATGTACGCAAGCACTTTTTTTCGTGCAGAATCATTCCCATCTGGCACAGTCTGCCTGAAGACGTAGTTGAGCTATCGTCACTCACCGCCTTTAAGAAGGCAATTGCAAACCGTGATTTTCGTCAGTTTCTCAAATACGATCCCAGCTGAAGCTCAGTCTCTTTTTGTGCTATGTCAATCTTCCTTCTGTTTGCTTATTCGCTCATTTTGGTTTTTATTATTTTGTCCTGCTAATCAATTTTGAGTTTGTTATTCTGTTTTCACTGCTGTTTTTTTAACCTTTTAACTGTTACTTTAATCCAGGGGCGTAGCCAGGGGGGGGGAATGGGGGGAATTCCCCCCCCGAAATTTTTTCCGACTGAAATTTTACACAAGGGTCCCCCCTTTGGTTTTTATGGTCCGGCCGGAAAAAATTTCTGATACGTCTCCAATTGACCAATTGGCCTAAAAATCAAAAATTTCCCCAATTTATTTCTCGGGGCTGCCGCCCCCAGACCCCTGCAACTCTTTGGCATAGTGTTTCTTGCTTTTATCCTAAATGAAAACATGTGCATGTACATACATCTGCATTGTGCCCTATGTATTTGCTTAATACAATGTTTGGTGTATCGTTTTAGCTGTTTTTTATTACAAACAATGCATTTTTAGTATATGATTTTACAGTTTTTATATCAAAAAATTTCGGAAAATTTGCTAATTTGCGAGCTTCTGGACCATTGCCGGCCACCGTTTTTGTAATTTTCGGAGTTTTGAGCTCCAATTTTACGTTCGATGCTGCAGCGGTGGAAAATAAGCATGCTTTTGACCGAAAAAATGCTAATATGTGTCGTTTTTTGCGTTAAAATTGCAATTAAGTGCATTTTAACACATTTAAAAAAAATCTAAAAGTCATTCCCCCCCCCCGAAATTTTTTTCTGGCTACGCCACTGCTTTAATCTATATAAGTATTCTGTGCTGCATGTGAGAAATCCCTGTGGTTCTTCGCAGTATATATCATATTTTGGTGTGAAGTGCTATTTTGATCTAACCGAATAAATTTGATTTGATTATCTGGTTTTGATTGTTGAAATTTTTTGTTGTATTTTTAGACAATGGCAACTCTTAGGAACTAATTAAAAATGTTCCAAAACCACTGTCCTCAGCTCGTCGCTGCTATATTGGCTTTGTTACGATCATGATGCGAAATCATTATGTGCTGTTGAAAGATACTGTTGGGGACAAACAGTGTGGCCGAAATGTGGTGCCGGTTACGGTAGGTTTTTTATGCAATATATCTGCTTAGGATTCTAATGTTATTTTTTGGTATATATATATATATATATATATATATATAATATTTTTGTTTGATAATTTATGGTTCTGTAGTCGCTTAGCATAGTCAGGGTGGTGGGGAAAAAAACATGGGCCACTACTCATTAGAAAATAGGGGTTAGAGAGCCGGACCTTGCGCAATTAAAGCTACAACTTTCAAGCCATATCTTCAATACATTAGACTTGTTGGCAGTTGGCACTCTCAATGCATAGCAGAGCTCCGGGCTCAGAAATGACAAACAAACATCTGTCAAAAAAACTAAAGGGTTTTCAAAAGCTTTCGTCCCAAATTTTTGGGGGCTTTACTCTTTAGCTAAGGTCATATCCGCTGGTCATTTTCGTACGTGGTCCGCTAGCGAATTCGGGGGGGGGGAGCCACCCGAGGGAATGCGGAGCAACTTTTCCGCCCATTTTTGCTTTGTGAGCCACTAATTTTGCACCATTTTTACGTCGTGAGCTACCTATAGGACATTCTGGGGGGGGGGGGGTGAAGCACCTGTATGTGGGGGGGGGGGGGTTAGCTTGCCATCTGGGGATGGGGGGGATGAAACCCTGACCAAACTCCCCCACCGGCCACCACGCTCATGTATGGTCATTTGTATTGCAGGTGGAAAAGGGCAGCATCTTGTGCGAGCCCAGTGTTCGCTGCACTCAACCGGTCGGCTTTCACGAGCTGATGCTGGAATCGGCTGAACTGGAGGGCGTCCGGCTGTGCTGCGATCGAACCAGCGTGGCCATCATCAATCCCAAACTCGCCTCCTTTCTCATCGCTGAAGCGGATCTGCATTTACGGTATATTATGGTTGAGGTTGTTGTATATAATTATGAACCATAAGGTTTATTCTATTTTAAATTGGTGTATATTTGACGACAACAGACTAACTTGAGAGCTGGTAAAAACGTCATCACATCAGACCGTATATATATATATATATATATATATATATATATATATATATATATATATATATATATATATATATATATATATATATATATATATATATATATATATTTGTTTATAGTATTTAAGTTACTATTTATAATATAGTCAAATAAGCTCATAAGCATACATGGGCGTGGGGGGGGGGGGGGGGGGGGGGGGGTCGCCCCCCCCCCCCCCCCCCCCCCAGAAGGCATCGTCACCCCCCCAGACAGACGCTTCACCCCCCCCAGATTGTTCTGAGGGTGCTCACTACGGCAAATTCAGTGGCTCACGAAGGTAAGACGGTGGTTCACGGAGCAAAAATTAGTGGAAAAGTTGCTCCGCGCCTCCCCCCCCCCCCGGTGGCTCAACCCCCCCCCCCCCAAAAATCGTCAGCTGCCCACGTATGCTCATAAGTTTACATCTTGTAATCAGTCAAAAAACCTCCAGATTTTTTAATGTAGCTTTTAAGGAACTGCTTCGTAATTTTATGACAAGCGGTTTTTACTGACAGCTGGAATCCTTCTATTATTTTTATTTTTTTTTGTTTGGCAAGACATAGTTACTGCTTTGTGCAATTGTTAAAAAACAGATTTGTAGAAGTGTGCCAAAAAAACTCTAGTGGTCGTGGCTTTGTTTGTACTTTTATAAAAACAGAGACTCCGCCGTTGTATCTGATAGCTGTTTTTTCGAATAAAATATATTATATATATAGCTGTTTTTTAGGTTTGAATTTTTTATCGATGAAAAGCGATGCGCAGAAGCCGAACTGATTGGTCTGGAAAGTCGTGTGAAAGTTTCCAGTCGAACTTTTCTGGTGCCCCGAAACGGCATTGTGAAATACATCGGTCCAGTTCACAAGGGACGCGGAACACTGGTTGGGATTGAACTAGAGGTTAGCCAACGACGTGGAATTATAATTAGAGGGTCTAATTAGTTTTTTGTGCAAACTTTGCGAAACTTTTTTTTGCAACTTTTTAATTGAGAATAATATATATACTGCACATTATGATGCTGTCTGCGACATATTGGAACGAGCCAGATTACATGATTACGTGATTACGGTTTAAGGGTTTTTTTTATTTTTTTTTTTTTTTTTTTTTTTTTTTTTTGGGTTATTTTTTTTATTTTTTTTTTTTTTTGTTTTTTTTGGCTTTATCTGGTTTGTTTTTGTTTTTTTTTGTTTGTTTTTTTGTTTTTTTTTTTTTATTAAAAAAAAAATTTTTTTTTAATTTCGCGAACTACCCTTAACAAACTTAATATTATGACAAACTTTCGTGGACTGTCTGTTGTTCCTGTTAACTGCGTTTACTATGGATAGTATATACACACATGTGCAGCGGAAGGGGGCGGCTACTTTGTTTTTAAAGAAATTAATATATTTAAGGAGTGGGGGGGTAACAGCAGATTTGGGGCAAGGGGAACCGTGTGGAAACGACAACCCCCCCTGGGCCCGGTTTCATAAAAGATCAGTTGCGATTTATTAGTAACACTTATGTAAGCTAGAAAATGAGTTATAACTTTGGGTTTACAAAACTTTTCTGTAGGAAACTTTCACAACATATTGTTAATATGTTAGATAATGTGTGGGTAAAAATTTGTAACGTTTGCTTGATGCAGTCAAAAGTTTAGCTAAGTCAAAGTCATTCATTAGTCTCAAATATTAGTAAATATTAGTGGCTTGACAAAATTCACTGATATTTGCTACGAATGAATGACTTCAAGTTAGCTATATTTTTTACTAGATAACGTGACTTTTCTGAGAATTTAACCACACGTTATGCAACATATGGGTAATCTGTCAACACAATTTCCAGCAGAAATATTGTGTAAACGCAAAGTTATACACCATTTTCGATGTTGCATCAGTGTTACTAATGAATAGCAATTCACTGTTTATGAAACCGGCCCTGGAGGTCCATTATTGCATGCAAGTATTTTTTATATATAACATTTTTATTGGCTGGTGTTTTAACTTCTAAATTTAAATTTTTAGTGCATATATATTTGAAATTTAAATTTTAAATTTTTTCAGACTCTGGGCGCAGGCGATGGGGATGGCAAGATCAATGGGAAGCGATATTTTCGCTCGGCTCCCAGCACGGCCATGTTTGTCCCCATAACCCGGGTTCATTTTGTCCAGGCTCACCCCATGCCCGACTACCACCTGCCCCCCACGGCGGTGGTGGATTCAGGGGGTTACTTGCCCACGCGCTACTATCCCAACCCCTCCAAAAAGCCCCCCTTCTCGCCCCCCTCAACTATTAATGCAGGGGGCAGGTCGCCTAATAATTTGCCCCCCGCCACCGTGGAACAATCGGCCTCCTGTGATTTCTCCTCGTTGAATACGGACTGGCGGGGTCCTGGTTTGGCTGTGGGGGGCGCTACGGACCCCTCTGTTTATCGGACCCCCTGTGTTTCAGTGAACTGCATTACCAGTGGCCCCCCTTCAGTACCCTTTCCCACGAAAGCGTCGGATTTCACCCCCTCACCCCCTGGTCACAATAATTATTATAATAATTCTAGTGCAACTAATTCGGCTGATGGTAAACACCGTGATCGAACTGTGGCTACTAATCGGATTCTTAATTCTGCCCCTACTGCTACTGCTACTACTGCTAATATCTCGTCTAGTCAACATAATATAATAACATCTACTAAATCGGTGACAAACAGTGGTAAAAATAATTCAGCAAATTCTGGATCTAATTTGCTTCCTAGCCTATCGAATGGTGTGACTAAATTGGTGTCTGGGGGCGGAACGAAGGATCCCACGATGATGATGACCAAAACATCCGTGGGAAATTCGAAATTCTACGATGGCGGCGCCAGCCAGTCTAGCTTAGACCCGGTGGAGACGAGTCTAAAAAAACAGCGTCCAAAAACTTCGTCCTTTTTTAAGGACAAAATCTCCCTTCCGGTAATCAAATGGCAGTCCAAGCATAGTGGCAAAAATCACAATAATAACAACAGCAGTATTATTGGCGCAAAGACCAATGCTTCGTGTGTGGTTCCCGGTGCGGCTATATTCACAACGATTCCTGATAAAGGTTCGCGGATTATTGGGATTAGATTATTTAGATCGAAACCTGGTTAATACTTTTTCTTTTCTATATAGTTTTGTCCTTTAGCGAGTCCAGATAGACTGTATGCAAAAAATTAGCCGAAAAAAGTGATAAGGAGAATTTTTATTAGAGTCGTAGTAGATAAAATGAATTTAGTTGAGTTTTTTAAATCTAGAACCTTTGAGTTCCTCCAGTAGTTGGCAGTTCTAATAAACTGCGTCATTATCAATTTGCTTTATCTGCCATTTTTTGAAAAATTTCCATTAATATTTCTGCAACGTGGTGAATGACAGGGTTTTATATACTTGATTAAAACGGTTACCTCAACCTACAGCTGATCTTTATTGAAAAACATTTTTTTATTTTTATCGCTAGTGTAATTTGTATCAAGAACATTTTTTTCCATCCTCTCGACCACAGAGTTACTTGGAATCGGAAACAACACATTGAGTCGTTTCCAACCTACGACGGTAGGGCATAATATTATCATAGTTCAATTTGTGAGTTTTTTAAAATATTTTTTTTGTATGTTTTTCTAAGGGCCTGTTCACAAATTCGGATTAACTGGATTAGATTATCTGAATTAACTGGAATAACTCAACACAGAAGCATGAGACTTTTTTCAAATTAGACACAGTTTCTTCCTTGTGCCAAGTGCATAAACCTTCAAATTCTTGAAAAGATACTACAATTCTATGTCCAGTTATTGTATTTAATTCAGTTAATCTAATCCAGTTAATCCGGATTTGTGAACAGCCCTTAAGCGAAGTCTGTTTTTTGCAGAGGCTCCACTGGGTCTGGGCGAGCGCGTGGTCTGGGTGAGCGACAACGGGCCCGAGTTTGGCGTGGTGCGATGGGTGGGCCTGCTGGGCGGGCACGCGGATGTCATCGTTGGCGTGGAATTTGTGAGGATTAAGCGGATTAGTTAGTGGATATGGGGAGAGATTAAGCGGATTAGTGGACATGGGAGATATTAAGCAGATTATTGGATATGGGAGGATTAAAGGATTTAGTGACAAAAGTGGATGAAATGGATTAATGGATGGAAAGAATGAAACGGATCAGTGTATGGGAGGATCAAATGTAAAGGAGATCAGAAAACGGTTGATTGGTTGACATCAGAGCAGCACGGGGTGAATCGGCGATGGGGGGTGCCCGACCCCTGGCGGAAGGGGGGGTGGTCCTTAGTTTTGGCCATTTTTCGGTGACAGCCGAAAATTTTTCAGAATTTTTCGATTTTCAACTCATTTTTGGGGTACTTTTCTCGCCGCAGGCGAAAATTTATTACAATTTTTCATCTTTTTACGCATTTTGGGGCACTTTTTTGACCATCAGAGGGGGGGGGTGGGGGGTTGAGGGGGGAGCCGGATGTCTGAGGGGGGGTCCCCTATCCCCCCCTATGTGCATCTATGGTTGACATGCATTATCAATTGTTATAGTCAGCATGAGCCTGTGAGATCGTGACCCACTGTCGACTTTTGGCTAACGATTCTAGAACACCAAGCTAAGGCAATGAGACAACGGTAGGCTAAGGAGATTAAAAGTACGGGAGCTCGGGAGATTATAACAATAGAAACTAGAATAGAGGGCGGGCAGATCAACTACATTCGAGGAGCGGGCGTAGTAAAACGATTTGAGAACTGAATTTAGAATACTATAATTGATGTTTGACATAGACATAATAATGCTTTAACTGTAAAGCCAAAGTCAACAAGTATTTCAGGTGTGGACTTTCAAGAATTTTTTGCTCATTCCTAGTTCACTAGCTTGTTCGTGTCCGTAAGAAAATGTTGTAACCCAGTACAGAAAAACTTCTGCAGATGCACCTTTGATTTTTATCAAATTGATGAAATTGCTAAGCTAGCTTCAAAATCAAAAACTAGCCGTTAAACGTTATTCATTTTTTGCAACTATTGACAATTGACTTTTTGCTTACTGACTTTTATCCGTTTCAGGACAATGCGGTGGGTGATGGTACGGGTACGTATTTGGGTCAGGAAGTTTTCCGAGCGCCACGCAACCACGCAGCTTTCATCCCTTTGCTGGGCTTGATGCGGGCTGACGATTTTCTCAGCACCATTTCCGAATACATTGGCACGACGAAGTCCAAAGGTATTTTTCTAAAACGTTGTATCTTTTAGTTTTCTTTTTTGGATTTATTAGAGTGGGTGATTGTGGAAGACCTTTTGTGTCTGTTGTAAGACAATAATTGTGACGGTAGACGGTTGAACATTTCAGATTTGCCTTATTTGCCCTTATATTAGGCTATATTTTCTTCTCTGATCACTCACTTTTTTAACTATAGTTTTGCTGCGTTATGGATGTCAGCTTTTGCTTAAGAGGTATCTTTGATTAAGGTCACACTTTTGGGTGTAATTAAGAGTTTATGACGCCATTAATTTCCCTTTGTGATTGGGGGGGTTGCTCATAACGGACCTAAGTTTACGAAAAATAATTTGTATATAGCGACAAAATCAGTTGGTCAGAAAATGAAATGAGCGGAAAAGTTGCTCCGTACTCTCACCCCTTCCCCCCCCCCACCTTGGGTGGCCCACTCACTCCCCCCCCACCAGATTTTTACCTGCCCACGTATGTTCATGATATTGTATCTTATTTTGTATTTTGTATTTTTTCAGACCTTTCGTTGCACGGCAAAAAAGTGCGCCGACTGAGTCTGACTGTAATGTCCAATGCGGCCAACAACAATTCGGGCACTGAACCGAACAACTTCCCACTGGAGAGATCGGTGCTTGCCTCAGCTCCAGCAAGAATTGACATTGGAAAGCGAAAATTTAGTATTGGTAGGTTGACGTCATCTGATTTCTAGCTTGTGAGGCCTACTCCTTAGAGTTCATTTTAGTCCGAGTAAATAGCTTGATATCGTATCTAAAATTATTGCCGTTTCTTAACCACTGGAATAAGTTGGAAGTGACTTTTGGCGCTCTGATTTTTCGTAAGACTTAACGGACATAGAGTAATGACTAAAAGTAGTACTTTCACTCACTATTGTATTTTATGGTAACTGTTGTTTCAAGAGTTAATTTTTGCTTAAAATTGTGTTATAGCTGTCGGTTTAGCCGACAAACTATAGAAACAGTATATTACTAGACTAACTAATTATTCTTATACCTTACTGTAGTACGTCAACAACTACAGTTTGTGATCTTGTTTCGTCGCGCTGAACAAACGGCTCTGAGTTTGAATCGAGTATGTAGAATTATTAAGTAACTTAACATTAAGTACTTATTTTCCTACTTATAAATTCAGGAACCTGCGTTGAAACGGTGCTAGACGGACGATCCTATTACGGAGTTTTGAGATGGGTCGGACCACTGGAAGGAATCTCAGAGGCGGATTCGGATCCCAATGAATCGGAGTTGATCGGGGGAGTTGAATTTGTAAGTTTGGTTTTCTAAAACTTGAACTTTCTTTTAAATTATACCTACTAGAGGGGAGACTTTCGTTGCTATGGCAACGTGAATCATGTTGTGATTATACTCGGAAACCTGTAGTCTGACCAAAAAGTAACTCAGCAAATACTCAACCAAATCTGACAAATTTTGCATCGATAGACGCGTTGCGACCTCGCGCGGTCTGTGAAAGTAATAAATTTTCAAAATCTGATACTAAATTTTTCAATATTTGTCAGGCTTACCGTCATTTTTCAGCAATTTTTGTTAAAGATTAGTTAAAATAATTAGTACCACATTAAAGTTCAGTTCTTTAGCTTTCATTTGATACTAAAAACATGTGCTTTTGATTGGATTGAACAAAGTTAGCAGCAAAAAGATATAGCTGTTTTCATAACTTGTCAAAAATTAGTGCTTGATGAGCATGTCATGTGCATGCGTTCAAACATTCTACACGCTGATATGCGTGTATAAACTTTTGTGGGCGCACACATATACTGTGAATAATGATTTATTTTTTCCATAACTTTGCTCAATCCAATCAAAAGCACATGTTTTTAGTATCAAAATGACAGCTAAAGAACTGAACTTTAATGTGGTACTAATTATTTTAACTAATGTTGAACAAAAATTGCTGAAAAATGACTGTAAACCTGACAAATATTGAAAAATTTAGTATCAAATTTTGAAAATTTATTACTTTCACAGACCGCGCGAGGTCACAACGCGTCTATTGATGCAAAATTTGTCAGATTTGGTTGAGTATTTGCTGAGTTACAGCGAATAAAACGGGCCAAAAATGACGTTTTTCAATGTAAAAATCAAAAATAAAAAAAATTGATAATTTTTGACAGGTGCATGCTATAGTGATGTTGTATATATCGTTAGACGCAGAATGGAATGGGCTAGCGAATGATATATCATTCATTAGGTTTCCTGTAATTAGGCGGAAAAAAATCGATTTTATTTGAATTAGAATTTTTAACTTCAAATTTTTCGAAATAATTTAATTTCATTAAAATCTCCATCAAAAATGCTTTCGAATGATATTATATACATTATGGGGGTTACCTCTGCTATGAAGCAATGAAGTTCTATACATACACTTTTTGGTCAGACTTTAGTGTGAAATCTTGATAACTATGGTTATCAGGTATTGTTTTTTAAATAAGAAATATGTCTTTTTATGAGATGAGTATAATATAGTAAAATTATTTGGTATGGTTTTTTAACATTGTTTTTATTTTTTTATTTTTATTATTGTTTTTTTCCAGGACGATCCCCTACCGCCCATCTGCTCGTCGACGGTGACGAATGGGAGCTATCGCGGGGTGCACTATTTTGGCTGTGAGCGCGACCGAGGCCTGTTCCTGCCCATCACCCAGCTGCAGCCAGACAGACGCTTTGGCACTGCGGAGGCCAGCACGGCCGATGATGCTGTCAATTCCAACAACAGTGCTCGCATACTGCAGTGTGAGTATAGAAAGAGGGTGTCAGGAGTACTAGAGACTGCAATTGTAATTCTGGCATTTTTTTCGGTTTTGAAAGGGGGTGGGGCAGTTTTTATTTGCTTTATGGATAATATTATGTATTTTTTACTTAATAAAGCTGTATAATGTCGGTATTTTTGGGCGTGTCGGGGAGGTTCCATAGCTGGACAGCAAGCTCAAGACTTAAAAATGAAGCTAAAGTTACAGATTACAGTGCGCAAAAAACTGGAATCACCAATGTGGGGGTGGAGGCGACCAAAAGTGAGGGGCCCTTCTACCACCCGTCCAGAAAAAAATGTAAAAAACAGCTGTAAGTCTGAATCGACCGCTTCTTTTCTCTCTGGTTTCAGCGTTCGGCAGTCTGGACAGTGGTCGAGTTGACTCGTTCGTGCCCT
The DNA here is from genome assembly GCA_030248245.1 of Trissonchulus sp. WLG1_4. Taxonomy (NCBI): domain Eukaryota; kingdom Metazoa; phylum Nematoda; class Enoplea; order Enoplida; family Ironidae; genus Trissonchulus; species Trissonchulus sp. WLG1_4. The sequence goes on along the minus strand of JASANF010004056.1, from coordinate 21,057 downwards.
GTTTCACGGCCGACTCGCTGCATCGACTTCTCGGCCCGCAGCGGGGCATCCAGGGCCACAAGAACAGCTGCTATCTGGACGCCACGCTGTTTGCTATGTTTGCCCTCACCAATGCTTTTGATGAGTAGGTCATATGGACCCATGCCTTTGCCGGAATAAAGGGTTAATTTTAATCGGACTAAACGGTTTAAAAATTAAGCTTACAAATCCATGCCAAAAGCGCACTGCTTTTTAATCAGACTAAACGGACTTAACTATACACGCTAATGTTAAGCGTGCATGTTAAATCCGTTTAATCCAGTGGTAGTTTTGGAATGGGGTCAGACGAAAATTAAGCCGTTGACTTATTTTAACTCGTTTAGTCCGTTTAACCCGATGTGCGTTACTAAACCTCGGACTAAAATAAGTCCAGTCCGTTTAATCCGATAAAGGAATAAGGCTCTATGAGATTCCAATGGGGGGAGGGGAAGGATAGTTGAGCCTGGTTCATACTAATTGTCCTTGAGGACATAAGGATAGGGACAAGGACAACAATCCTGATCGGCTGTTGTGCAACAATCGACAGCAGCGTGTCGGCTGTTTTTTTCTATGTGGTCTGGAGGTGATCTTGAAAATCTTAGAAAAACGGCTTGTTTGGCCCCGTTGTTTTTTGAAATTGCTTAAGGACAAAGGGATAAGGTCTAAGGACTAAGACGAGTATGAATCGGGCTTTTGTCGATGAATAGTCAACATTTAGACATTACGGCTATGCAATTTTGGGTGTTATAGGATATCAGCAATAGTAGGCAGCATATTATTTGGCCGAAGAGGCCCTTGTAAAATTTTGACCCCGTTACATAAATGGTAGCATACGTGTAATTGAAGAAATCAATTCTTGGGGCAGGGCTCTTTACGAATCACCCATCCACGCCCATACTGTGTACTGTGTAGTTGGGCGGTAGTTTAGAGAGTATAGTACAGAATATTATTAGTTAGGAATTAGGATTATAAAGTTGATAATAGAATTTTCATAATAACTAATCATAATATGACTCTTATACTATGGAATGATGTATTAACAGCCAATCATATTAGCAGAACTTAGTATATTTTAATCATTATGTTCTTCTTAATTATTCCATTTTGTGTTTCATTTAGCCTGCTGACCCCACGCGCTGGGCAGGGCACGGTCATAGCAGACAGTGAGAAGGAACAAGTACAGGACGTGCTCATGCATGAGATTGTGTTCCCGCTTAGGACGTGAGACATACATTCATTTGCATATTATTGTATTATGTTTATGTTTATGGAAAATGGTTCATGCATACAATTCTTTTAAGGTGGTAGTGTCGCCAAAACAGTTTCGCTCATAGGTTGCAAAAAGAAAGCTTTTTGCCTTGAAATTGTACGTTCACTGAGAAACTAGTGAAATGCCACATGGTGTCAAATAAATACTGCCCGACACTAGACTACCAATATCTACCAATATTTTGAACCAATCTCCATTTGTGAGCCAGCCATCACACAATAGAGACATAAAAGTTCAAACAATCAAGCCAGATCAGTTTGGCCAGCTTGTGAAGTACATGTAATGATTTGACTCACAATTTTTTGCCACAAATAAGAAAAATGAAAAATGAAGCTACGTTTTTCTTTTGATTTTAAAATAAGTGTCTAAATTTTTCACAGTTTATCATTATTGCTGTGAGTACTTAACAGTTTACGCACAGTTTCACAGTTCAAACAGGCATCACTCCGCAACCACTCAAGCAATTTGCACTAAATTCTGTGTGCATATACTAGAGCATATGTGCTCTTAGTTTGTATAAAGAATGTAAACCAAAAGTTTTTTAATTGTGACGAAATTATCGAATGTGAATAGGTTTTCAAAACGTCATTTTTCCGACTTTGAGACTTCACTGCTAACTGTATGCTGCATCAACTTTGCTGAAACTTGGCAAAAATATTTGCCTTGAAACATATTTTCAGAATATATAAAGAACATTGACCTATATTTCACTGAAAAAGTTTTATAGCAACGCAAAATCGACTGATTTCGCGACACTACCCCCTTAAAGGAACAAACTATACCACAGGGGTGGGGAGAATCCCCCCCCCCGAAATTTTTCCCCCATGATTTTTTACACAAGGGTCCCCCCTTTGGTTTTTGTGGTCCGGCCGGAAACATTCTGATAATATGTCTTCAATTGACCAAATTTGGCCTACAAATTAAAAATTTTCCCATTTTTTTCCTTAGTTATATACTATCTTTCCCTAAAGTCTGCATGTCTACACGAGTATATTATGCTAGATTTACTTGTGTAATACACTGTCTGATGTGACGTTCCCATCTTTTCTTTTGAATTTTGCCCAAAAAAAATTTCTGATACGTCTTCAGTTGACTAAATTTGATCTGCGTTTTATGAGTGTTAAAATTGTTAGAAAGTGCATTTTAACCCATTACAAAAAATCGAAAAGTTTTTAGAAATTTTTTTCTGGGTATGCCACTGTTCCTAGCTGAAAACGTCAGGGGCAGGCGTCTAAAAAAACGCGTAGTCAGGGTTTTTTCAAAATCGGCACTGTGTAAATGTTGTGTAATTTAAAAATTTGCTGTGTAAATTAAGGGCATGTTGTGTAAATTTTTGAAAGTGTGTATTTTAAAAGAATATGCCCCAAGAGCCTGTGTAGCCGCTGTTATTGTTGCTGAAACCGTGCGTATCTTGTACTGAGACGAAACTACCACAGTTTATGTTACACAGGTACAGGTCCAATATTTCAGTACAAAGTCCGTCAAAAATTCCTATTTTTTCCTATTTTTTGCTCAAAAATTCCTATTTTTTCCTATTTTTCTTTGGGAAAGTCCTATTTTTTCGTAAAAGGGCCGCAACACCCCTGTACACCAACAAAGGGAAATACGTGTGAGTTCGCTAAGGTTGTATATTGTATGTATGTATCGTATGTATTGTGTTAAGTAATTAGTAAGGCAAGAGAAACAACGGAAAGAATATTATATTGTAAATTATTGTGCCATAAATTGTGCGTAGGTGACCGTAGTGTAAAAAGTATAATTGAAACACCTCCTGAACATACATGTATGAGGGGGAAATGGAGGGACCCCCAAAAAAATCGAGGGACCGGGGGGAGGGTCACGAAAATTTGGACAAAATTTTGTAAAAATGGAACTTTTTGGGGAAAGTTTTACAAAATATAAGGTATTTTGGTCGGGGAGGGTCCCCAAAACTTGCTCGGTGAGCCCCCCCCCAAAAAAAAAAATTTTGACCCTGTTATGACAATATGTATGCACCTGAAGGATTTTACAGTTACATGGAACACCCCCTGATGCATATAGCAGTTTTATTAAAAACTGCTTGATTTATATTCATGAAAGCACCTCCTGAAGTATATTATAGCAGTGTTTATAAAACTCCCCTTTATGTATGTTTCCATTTAATGAAACACCTCCCTGAAGCGTATCAAGCAGTTTAGTGAAAGATTGTTTTTTATTGTATTTTCAGGCTGGGCTTCGTCCGTGCGGACTACGTGCAGAATTTGCGTCGTCTCCTTAGCTCCGTCCTGCCCCACATTTCCGGCCTGACGGAGCAAGAGAAGGACCCGGAGGAACTTCTCAATGGCCTGTTCTCCAGTGTACTCAATGTGGATCCCTATTTGCAGCTAAGGTTAGCAGAGAAACTCTCAGCGTTTGACGAGTGATGAACAAACAAACAAAAATCCTAAGAAAATGCAGTGAGTCTTTTATACTTCTACAGAAACAGATAACGAAAAGAAAGAAGCAAAATATTACATAATATGAATTAGCTTAGCGTCTGGCGACTGAGAAACGAACAGATTTACTCCGAAGAACATGCAGTGAATCTATAGAAACAGAGAAACAAAACAAACTAAAAATGAAGCAAAATATTACATGTAAAATAATCAGAGAATGAACAAAATATTATAAATTAGAATAACTGCATCATTTTTAACAGAAAATACAAAATAACAAGTAGTAAAAACGAATGGAGCAGAACACAAAAATCAGTAAAGCTTGATCCTTGTACACTTTCAAGCATCTAAGAATAGATTTTGTTTGTATAGCTCCGTGCTCAGTGACGAGTAACGACCAGTCACTGAGAGTTTACTCAGTTTTACTAAGGGCCAATTCCTTTACCGGATTAAACGGACTGGACTTATTTTAGTCCGAGGTTTTGGAATAGCAAATCGACTAAACGAGTGAAAATAACTCAGCGGCTTAATTTTAGTAAGACCCCATTCCAAATCTACCACTGGAACTGGACTAAACAGATTTAACATTAGCGTGCAGAGTTGAGTCCGTTTAGTCAGATTAAAAAGCAGCGCGCTAAAAATTAAGTCCGTTTAATCCAAAGGTTTTTTATTTTTAAACCGTTTAGACCGATTTAAATTAACCCTTTAATCCGGTAAGGGAATAGGCCCTTAGTCGTTTGTCCGTTCAGCGAAGTGACGAAAAAGAAACGTCATGCATCCGACGTGAAATTACGAAAAAGTCACGTCATAAGTAATGTAGTGTCATCATTATTTTGGTCATTTCGTCCGCTTAACGGTCAAACGGCTGTCAGTATGAATCCATTCTAAGTGCCAAAATTGGATATGGCATGTTAAGCCTACTTGAGACTTGTCCGTAAGTGTGTCCATTTGTCCTTAAGTAAAATTTTTGATCAGCTACTCCAGACGACTTAGATCGGGTAAAAATGAACATATCTGTGAATTCAACCAACCTCGGTTTATGACTAAACTACTAAAGTGTGATTCAGTGATTCACTTAATATATAAACTCATTGATAGTAATTTTTTAATGAATGGTTGTTCTTTTAGCTCCGGAGAGAAGTCGCATTTGTGCCAGTTGATCGTAGATGAAGGAGACACGGAGTCTGTTCCCACGGTACAATATCTCCTGGAGAAATCATTCTTTCATTCTAATGTGCAGCTAACTGAGGTTAGTAAAAAAATGATGCGTATTTTTTTAGGTTTTTTTGCGAAAAGACTAATCAAAAATTGCTGAACCTTGAGACAGTAAGATCCACGTGATTTCGAAAGGCTTGAATTTCAGGCACCAAGAGTACAGCGGCTGGTCGCAAAAATCACACCACCTCTGTTTTATCTCAGGGTTCAGCAATTTTTGGTCAGACTTTTAGTAGAGGCTTTTTGAGATGCAAGTAGTGATTGCTGTGCTTTTTTGATGTTATCCGTTTTTTAAATTTGGTTTTTTGAAAAAAATTGTGTGTCCTCGGTGAATAGAAACTCATTTTTATTGAAGCAGTAGATATTGCAGATGTCGATACGATATTGTAAAAAATCACGTTTGGTTTTTTTGCAACACTGTTTTTTGCGCATTGGCTTACGGACAATTTATGTACGGTTACAAACATATAAATAGTAAACTTTCATCTGTGTTTTTCAGTAAGCCAACGCTGATTCAGCTCATATTTTGGTGAAATTCAAAATTGTAGAGCATTGTGCGCAGAATTTTTTGGTGATGTTTTTGCAGACATTTTTTATTTTTTCCAGAAATTTTTGTAATTTTTGTAGACATTTTGGTTTTTTTTTGAAGAAATGTTTGTTTTTTTGCAGATTCCCCATTGCTTCATCTTGCAGCTTCCGCGCTATGGTCAGCAGAAATTGTACGACTACATTGTGCCTTCACTGGACCTGGACATTAGTCATATTGTGGAAAATAGTAAGGGCTACTTAAGTAGAGATTAGGCACAGGCTTTGGCTTAGGATAATAATTTATTATGCTTCATGAGGGATGCTTGAAGTGATTATAGGCCAAATTTTTATATAACTATGGTATATACAATGTAGTATTTCTCATATGACTATTGCTGGTATAATATCGTCTATTAATGTGCATTATAGTGATGTTTAGAGTTAATTATTATTAATTAATTATTAGTCAGCATAATATGCTTATGAAAACGTGACTTACGCGGTTTTGACAGCTAACCCTCGATATGTATATTACTTTGTAATCTTTTTTTGAACTTTTTATTCCTAGTGCTGTTATAATATCTTATGTGTGAGACATGGTTTTTTTGCGTCCCACAGTGCGTCCAGACGCAATGACATTCAGCTGGACGCAAATTTTGTGAGCGGGACGCAAACGGGACGCAGTGATTTTTTGTAAATCTGACTAAAAAATTCAAGTATAAAGACGAGGAACAGGTGCTGGTGGCCCGAGTCGTAAGAAAAAATTTCCAATGCGTCTCCAATTGACCAAATTTGACCTTAAAGTCTAAAATTATTTCAATTTTCTCATGTAAAAAATCGCAGATGTAAAAAAAACTGAAATGTCATAATATCTCATCCTGACTCTATGAAACATATAAAAAAAGTTTTGTCCATAGCATGTTCAGCGACGCCAAACGTTAAGTCTTTCCAAATACGCGAGTATAAAAAACGGCCGTTTTTTGCATTTTGCACTCGATTTCGGATTTCAACAAATATCCATAATATATCAAAACTTCGGATCATAATCTACCGAGAAAATAAATACCCAAGGGCGTCCCAAGGGGGAGGGGTGGGCTGCAGACAAGGGCTTACCAAGGGCGATTGGGAAATAGAAGAATTCCTCACCACAAATTTTTTTTGGGCACCTTACTTCGGTGATGTCACCTAGAATGTCAATGACGTGAATAACGTAGTGAATGCACAGTAGAAACACAAGACTTTCACGGTACCACCTGGACACACTGTCATTGTGTGGGACGCAATTTTTTTGAACGGGACGCAAAATGGACGCAGTCTCGGATTTGAAAAAAATAAACCCTGGTGTGAGACTGGCTTTACTTTTTTATGATTATTTATTTTGTTTCAGATCCCCGTGCGTGCTTTGGTTGTGGACGCCTGGCCGCGTGTGAGTGCCAAGAATGCTTTCTGACCAGCGATGCAACGCTTCGTGATGTCACATTCTGTCAACAGTGTTTTCAACAGGTGAGTCAGAACATTTTAAAAAAAATTGACACTGCTTCCGACTTTACTAGAATCATTGTTGTGGTGGTACATTTATTATGAGAGGTAGGGAGAGGGTCCCGAAAATTTGAGAAAAAGTGGATAAATAATAATTTTTTGAAATTTTTTTGTGTTTTCGGCGAAAATGGAGGCTGGTTAAGGTCAATACAGTTTGCTGGGTAGTTTGATCCCCAAAATAAATTTGACCCCAATATGTGTTTGGTTGCGCTGTTTTCCGTAGTAGTTGATTGCTTTGCTTAGAATGAATTTAGTATAATATAAATTTGTATTAATTGTAATGATTTTTAGATAGCAATGTAGAAAAAATGTTACATTTAGGTTGTTTTAGAAACAAAGATTTTCAATTTTTCAGTAAATTGGTAGCATATTTTCATGAACATTTTAAAAAATAAATAATTATTTTGCAGTGCCATTCGGCCCTCACTGTCGGAGCACCAGCCATCAATCAATAAAACCAAGCATACATAATAATAGTCATCTGATTATGTGCTCTTGATGCTGATATTCTGTTGCAGTGCCATTCGGCCAGCCCCTCCCTGTCGGAGCACCAGCCCTCGGCCCTGCACCTGGCGCCCCCGGTGGCTCAGCTCTATCGCCACCCCGGCGCCAAGGTCCCCTCCATCCGTCTCCGTCTCTCGTCCATTCTATGTATTGAAACATCCCACTATGTGGTGTTCGCCCGCTGTGGCTATGAACGCAGCTCGCCATGGGTGCTGCACGATAGCATGGCTGATAGACGGGGTGCGTTTGAGGGGATTTTTGGGGGTTGGGGGGGGGCGAGGGGAAGTTTGGGCATCGCCCGTACGTGTATGTCCTATTGCCACAAAGTTTGAAAGTTTCACTAACGGCACGCTGTTGCTTTGTCTCTGGCGTCAGTGTGGTTTTCAGGTTTCTTTTTTTGATAAATTTAGTACCAGTGAAGCTTTTATTCGGTATAAAAACCGTTTTTTAATGTAAATTGACTCATTTTAATTTTTTATGTGCCTCCATTTTTTTCACGCCCCCTCACAAATTTGACCTAAAATATGCCAGTAATAGTGAGGTAGGCGCTATCGTAAATATAGCTACAATTCAGTGTTGGTGTCAACATACAACTCAGATTTTTAGTTCTTATTTTTTTGTTCTCCAGTAGTGTGACCCTAATCCCGAAACTATTGGCTAAAATTCTTATGTATTTTTATTTTTTACGCAATTGCGTCATTTTGTGTTTTTGTTTCAGGCGAAGAGGGCGGCTATAATATACCCGAGGTGCGCCTGTGCCCGGATATCCAGGATTGGCTGCTTCCCGAGTCCCTGCCGCGTCTTCGTGACTACGTCAGCTGCCGCCAAGAAGATCTGTTGACCAAAAATCTCCTAAGACTGCTGAAAGATTGCTATATTGTGTTCTATACGCTAGAAACCTAAATTGTCTGAGAGAAAAATAATAGTTGCACCACTCTTGAGAAAACGAAACATGTGATTTCATTATGAAAAGTATAGATTCTGACTGTCAAGAGTACAGCAAGTAATCCCAGAAGTCATGCCACTAAAATAAGTAAGTGGCGCATTCTATTCTTCGTCAGACTTTAGATGTTTTTTGGCGTTTTTTGGGCTGTTTTAAAGCATATTTTTTAACAGTTTCAAACAGTTGAATCTGTTTTTGGTGAGATGACTAAAGAACACTGATTCTTTTCTTGAGTATTTTTATTTTCAAAAAAAGTTGACTTACGGATTGATATTAGCTTGTTTTTAATGCTGCATCATTGGTTCTGCGTCTGACAAAAAATTGCTGAACCCCGAGATAAAAAAATCTTTGAACAACTGCTTCCTATACTTTTAATTTTTGTGATCGAAACTTCTTTACGTAATGACTTCACAGGTTTCTTTCTTGTCGATGGGTCCAGCTGTTTTTGTCGAAGGAAATTAGGTTCAGGTCAGATAGTTTTTTTCTATCTACTCTGTATCATCTGATTCTGTGTTATTCCAGAAAAAGTACGCAATTTAATGTTATTTAATTTTTTACTGGATTTAATATGTAGCATTGGTGGTTTAGGATTTGACCATTTTTATTGTAGACGTTTTGTAGTATTGTATTTTTAGGCTCGGTTCATTCATACTTACAGCCGAATGTCCGTTCAATGGGCAAAATTACAAAATAATCACGCTACCATTGATCTACACGCTGGCTTGATATTTCGCAATTTTACCGGCTGAGCGGACATACGGCTGTAAGTATGAATCGACCCTCAAGGCCGGTTCATACGAGGCAGTTTGCAGGCGATTTTCAAGCAACCAACTACCAGGCAACGCGCAAGCAACGCGCGTTGCTTGAAAATTGCCTCGTGTGAACATGCAGGCTATTTCCAGGCAACCAACGTTTTTCAGTCGCGACGTGCGCGACTTTTTCAGGCAACGTGCAGACAACAGCCAATCGTTTTAGCATTAAAACGAGCGCCAGTTTCAAATTGACGCGGGCTCAATTGCCTGCTGGTTGCCTGGTGATCGGTTGCTTGAAAATTGCCTCGTGTGAACGTATTTTTCCAAGCAATTTCCAGACAACGCGCCTTGCTTGTAGATTGCCTGAAAATCGCGTTGCCTGGAAATAGCGTTGCCTCGTGTGAACCGGCCTTTGTGTGATTTAGTGTGTGAATCATGTTCGTTTCGTATTCTGCTTTGGTGCATTTAGGTGATAGTAGTTTTTGACAATTGTTTAGGTACTATTTTAAAGCGATTTCAAATCCCATTTAACAATGAAACTTGTAGTGAACAAGATAGTAAGATTTATGGTAGATTCATATTTACAGCCTATGTCCGTTCAGATGGCAAACTAATTAAAAATGCCGTTCTGAAGCCAAAGTGAACCATTTTGGTTATTAATTGGTATGATTTTTTGCAATGTTATGTTTTCCATCTGAACAGGCATATGGCTGTCTGTAAGTATGAATTGATTTTAATCTTAAAAAATCTAGCTAGCTTTAGTTTTTTTTAAGTATCTGCGGTTAACGTGTTTTTCGTGATATATTTGCTGTCTCTATAATCTCTATAGTGTGTATTTCATTGTACAAAAATATTTTTATACAAGATATTAGAGTATTAACGATAATAATATATTAATATATATTATTTAGAGATTACTAATGTAATATATTATGTCTTTTTTATCAAAATCTTATGTTCAAGTGTAAGAAACTGATTAAATGAATAGGCAGATTAACTAATATAATCACGTTAATCTGAAAGTGTCAACGGTTTTAGTCATAAATTGGTGTACCTGAGTTAGGTTAAAGTCTACAACTATGTAAACGAGAATTTTTTTTTTATAAAATTTAAGTTTTTGGCTCATGTGGATAAGTGTTGAGGAAAAAGATACAAGGAGTTAATTTCTAAGGTGGTTTAAACACATTAGACTTGAAATTGTTTGGCCAATAATTCAAGGGTGCACCAAGTTTTGTAAATAGAGGTGCGTTCTCATTATTGAAATAGTTAATTTTAGTCTGATCCGTTTAATTCATTTTAATAATGGTTACTAAATTATACGATTAAAGCTGCTGGAACAATACGGAGATTGTGATACAATAATAACTTCGTCAGTATTAACAAAACATCCAGGCAAAGGTTCGCTTAATCCATGTAATCCAATTTAAAACGTATTAATACGCTCCAAGAAGAGTGACGACAAACTTTTTACCTTCCTGCAAAGTGCAAATACGTTTTATTTGTGATTGTGAAAGATACTACTGCATTGTCTTTAGTAGTGTTTTTTCTAGTTTGTTGCTTCTACAGTCCGGGTTTAAAAAGTTTAAAAAAAGATTTGTCAGTTTATATTAAGAATGTTTTAGGAAGTAGCTAGCTGAATTTCGGAAGATTATGACTAACACTTATTTTTAATTTAATCTGTTAAATCCATTTTAGATTTTGATTTTGTACGGTTGACAATTATAGTTTACTCTGTTTAGTTAAATTATGAATCACCGTGCTAATTTTTAAGTCTGAAGGTTAAGGAATGGCATTTTCAACTTAAGTTTATGTTTGTAATGTTTTAGGCGTTCATGTAGACGATAAACTGTGCAAATCGGGTAGAAAATGAGAAATTACGTCGGAAAAGTGAAGTCTGAAACCTTATTTCGGGATTTTTTTTCTGCTTCTTATAAGTTTTTTCGAAAGTTTTTTTATAAGATTTCCGTTTTTCAAGTTTGACGCTTGTTTTCAAGTTCCCCACGTTTGTGAAAGTTTAAGTTTTGTCTGTGAATTAATCTGTGATTTTGTAACCAGTGAAATAAATGTACAGAAGTTTGAGTAAAGTATCAATATTTCGTTTTTGGTGGTTATTGTGCCCTTTTAACCTCTTAATTTTTTTACTCTAGGTCACTTATCTATTTTGTCACTTCAAATCCGCAATATTAATCGTATCACACAATGCACACATTGTTATAGAAATCACAAGCATTGATTGGGTACTCGAACTGAAACTTCGCTAGACGACCATATTGTATCAAGGTGTTTAGTCTCACTTTAAAAGAACTTTTAGCTATAATTAGAACACATTGGATTAATTTTAACTCATTTAAAAATTATATACCTAAGCTACATCTAGTTAGATAAGCTGAAAGCTCCGAACTCCAATGTTTAACTTGAATTTGAGCGTGAAACAAAGAACATAAATTTAGTGTACATAGATACATATCATGCATAAAAATGGTGAAAAAACGTTTGCCTACGTAAGACATCCTTATTTCAACAACTACGTTTCATCTACAAGCATTTGTGGTAATTTCTTGTTTTAAAAATTACAAGCCATTTTGGAAGTCTGCTTGTACTTGAAATTTATCTAAAAATCGCACCACTTGAGGACTTACTAACAAACTTGTCATTTTATGTAGCAACTCGATTACTGGAAAAACAGAAATGCGCTTTGTGAAATTTATGCCATGAGAAATTATTTTTGGACTAAAATTCGCAAGAAAGAATATGTCTCCGATTATAGCGTTGCTGCTATTAATCGTTATTGGTTTGGTAATTTATGCTTATCTTGAACCGGATTCAGCTTTAGCCCGTGCGGCGAAAAATGCCGAAACAAAGGGTCCCGAAACCGCTTTGGTGGTGGAGCCGGTTTCTAAGGAGCCGCCACCGTCAAAAACAATAGATTCTTTAATGTTACCGTCGAAACCGGCTGCAGCAGCAAATCAGGACGCTTCGGCCCCACCGCCAAAGGCCATGGATTCTCTAATGCTTCCAGTACGGCAGGTCGAAGCACAACCTGAACCGCCGAAACCAAAAGCTTTGGACTCAATGATGTTACCATTGAAACCTGAGCCGGAGCCCAAAAAAGAACCACCGCTATCTAAAGCTATGGACTCTCTAATGCTACCAGCAAAACCGGCGGAGCCCACCCCGGAACCCCCAAAACCTCCGGAACCTGAAAAACCGCCACCAGAACCACCGAAACCGGCTGAACCTCCAAAACCTCCGGAACCGGAACCGGAACCTCCCAAACCACCGGAACCATCTAAAACAGCAGAAGCACCGCCGGAACCACCCAAAGCGCCAGAAGCTCCTGCAGAACCACCTAAGAAAGAAGAAGCACCCCCGGAACCGTCCAAAACGGCAGAAGTACCACCACCACCGGAACCGTCTAAAACCGTAGAAGCACCCCTGGAACCGTCTAAAACGGCAGAAGCACCGCCACCACCGGAACCATCTAAAACGGCAGAAGCACCGCCACCACCGGAACCGTCTAAAACCGCAGAAGCACCACCGGAACCGTCTAAAACGGCAGAAGCACCGCCACCACCGGAACCTTCTAAGACGGCAGAAGCACCACCGGAACCGTCGAAACCCGCAGAAGCACCACCGGAACCGTCTAAAACGGCAGAAGCACCACCACCGCCACCGGAACCGTCTAAAACGGCAGAAGCACCACCGCCGGAACCGTCTAAAACGGCAGAAGCACCACTGCCGGAACTGTCTAAAACGGCAGAAGCACCTACCGAGCCACCGAAAAAAGAAGAAACTCCACCTGAACCCTCGAAAACCGCGCAAGCTCCAGAAGCGAGTCAAACAGCAGAAGCACCGTCGGAAAAGCCAAAGGAAGATTTTCAAACCGCAGAAGCTCCAAAACCGAGTGAACCGGTGCCAGAACAACCGAAAGCGGAACCGGAGCCGCCGAAAACGACGGAACCTGAGAAGAAACAAGGAAAAACTGGTTCTCCAGATGAGCCAATCGAATTTGCGCCAGATATAATTTTAGAGACGCCTCAGAACGCCGAACCGCCGAAACAGCTAGAGCAACCTGATGAGCCGGTGGTCATTCTCGAGGAAGATCGAACGATAAGTACATCTACTGGTTCCGGCTCACTGGTGACGGTTGTGGCTAGATAACTGGAATCATAAACTATAGTCTCACATACTATACATTCAGTAAAAACTTTTTTCGGTGTTTTCAAAGCGATAGCTTACGTGTCAATTTCAGTAGTTTTTGGCCATGATTTTTTCCGGGTCAAAAATGAGAAAAACAGTAAATCTGCTAGTAATAAGTCCAGCTGCTAGTCTAAGGGCCGGTTCCCACTGGGCAGAAGTAAGAAATAAGAATTAAGAAATAAGATATAGAAATAAGAAATAATGGGCAAAAATAAGAAATAAGAAATAGGAAATAAAGTCTTATGCGTTCACAGTGCAGAAATAAGAAATAATCCCATTTCAAGCTGTTATTTGATTGGCCGGGGGTGAATTTAGGCGGGAATTCGAAAGTACGTGCGCAGCAGAACGTACGTACAGAGCGATATTTGAATTGTCCAATGAGCAGAAAGGAAGGCGTGGCTTAGCGTCGCAAGCTCCAACCAACGCTTCTGATTGGCTAACTCCTTATTTCTTAAGTTAAAATTAATTTAACTTCTTATATATTTTAGAAATAAGGTTTGTTACTTCTGAAATAACAAAAGCTTATTTCTGCAGTGGGAATGCCCTTTTATTTCTGAAATAAGGCCTTTTTTCTTATTTCTGGTTACTTATTTCTTATTTCTGCCCAGTGGGGACCGGCCCTAAGGCCAAGCCAGACGGTGCTTGTGGGCGATTTGACATTAAGTCTAATAATCAACTTTTATTCATTTTCTCATTTTTTTAATTTGCTACGCAGCAGGATCTTGGTGAGGAAACTGAATGAGAAACATGAATAGGTCGAAAATTACTAAGCGTCATACGGGAAACATTTAACTTCTCACTAAAGGTCAAAATATCTTACTTTTTTTACTTTTTACCGTTTTTGTTAAGTTTTAGCGTATTGGGTTAAAATGTTTAGTTTTTCAGTTTTATTCACAAACATCAGTCTGATTTACAACACAGTCACTATGATATGTATCCAAACAAGTGTGATTGTAAAGCCCGGTTCATACTTGTCCTTATCTCTGTCCTTATCGTTTTGAACCTAGGCTATTTCAAGATACCTTAGATACCCGTACAAAAGTGACAATGTTTTCAAGGGAAAAGTGATACCTGTGAGCTTAAGGACAAGTATAAACACTAAACAGGGCAAATGAGTGTGCATTATAGATGCACAAGGGTGGGGTAGGAGGGTGTCCACCCCCTCTCCTCTCAGGGGGTCGGCACACCCCCACCCCCCTTCCTCAGACAGCGGGCACCCTCCTTAACCCCATCCCTCTCTTGCCTTTGTTAAAATGAAAGTATCCCACAAATGAGTAAAAAAATCGAAAAATTGCTAAAATTTTTCGGCTTTAGCCAAAAAAGTGCCCCAAAAATGAGTGCCCCACTTCGAAAAATTACTGTTAAAATTTTCCGCGCCGGCAAAAAACTAAAACCATTGATGACCCCCTTGCTCCGCCAAGGGACGGGCACCCCCTCTCGCCGATTTCTCCCGTGCATCTCTGGTCAGTATGTGTGTAGTTGATTATACATTCCGTTAAGTTGAATTAGAAGTGTATTATATATATATATATATATATATATATATATATATATATATATATATATATATATATATATATATATATATATATATATATATATATATATATATATATATATATATATATATATATATATATATATATATATATATATATGTACCAGGGATCGACCGGAACCCTAAAACTACCGGAACCGGAACCGGAACCGGAACCACTTAAAAATACCGGAACCGGAACCGGAACCGTAACCGGAACCCCCTTCAAAAAGACCCTATATATATTTTGCAATATTTTCAAAAAAAAATTTTGTTTACTTTTACATTATTTAATGCCCTTCTAGCAAACCCCAGCTTTTAAAATACATACAGTTTTTACGCAAAAAATCCCTGCAACCCCCTTTTGAAAGATTACAGAATTTTTTAAAATGTGTTAAAAAGCACTCAAAAATTTTCCTAATTTTAAGGCCAAAAACAACATACACCTGAGCATACTTCGTTCAAAAATAATGCTATTTTCTCACCACTGACCAGAGTGCAACCGAAAGAGATAGTGGGGCTCAAAACAAAAAAATTACCCATACGCATCCGCGGGCCGACGAGTTTCCATAATTCAAAAATTTTTTGGGATTATAGACCACAAATTCACTATAAAATTGTCGATTTGGCAATGGTAACACAGATAAAAGGATGAACGATATAGTGTAATGCACCCATGTACACGTGGACACGCTTATAAGAAAGATGATCATAAAAGCAACTAACACGAAGTCACAGGGGTCTGGGGGCGGCAGCCCTTAGGAAAAAAATTGGAGGAATTTTTGATTTTTAGGCTGAATTTGTTCAATTGGGGACGTATCGGAAATTTTTTTCCACCTGGCGATAAAAACCAAAAGGAGGACCCTTGTGTACACATCCGTCAAATCCACTTGGAGAAACTGGGGGGCGAGGGGTGGCTGTACCGTCGTCCCCCTCCTAAATGTAAGATAGTAAGGTTTACACAGATTACAAAATTTTTCATTGTAGTACAAAATTTCATTTTTCAGAGAAAAACCGAGGACCTTCGGCTTTCATTGAGCTAGTTGAAATAATACAAGAAATTGGACACAAGAAGCACAGCATTGATGATAAAGAATAAGCACTGAACGTAAGAAAAAATGCTAGAATAAAAAATCAGAAGCTATTTGTATGCAGTACTAATACTACTATACTATAAATATTACGATATCCGTTTTAAGACAATAAAGCACAAACGATAACAATGTATTATTAAGCTAGTATACATATAAATTTATATGTACATACATAAGTATGCAAGATGTATACGCGTACAGCACATAATATGTTGAACGCATGAGCTTTGATGAAAGAGAATAAGAAAGAAGACGAAGACTAAACTAGTTACAGAGTCGCAGGAGGTTCGCCAGAATAAAATTTGAAGAAATTTTTGATTTTTAGGCCAATTGTGGTCAATTGTAGGCCTATAGGCCTAAAGGCCTAAATCCTTTGTCAGAGAAAAAGTGGTTCCGGTTCCGGTTCCGGTACTTTTAAAATACCGGAACCGGAACCGGAACCGGAACCAAAAAGTACCGGAACCGGAACCGGAACCGGAACTCCGGTCGATCCCTGATATATATATATATATATATATATATATATAATATATATATATATACAGATACTGGTCAAAAGTAGATATAAATGGCCGCTGCGGGCGCCCAGAGTGCCCGGAAAGCGGGCAGTGCAGGCGGGCAAATCGGGCAGTGCAGGCGGGCAAATCGGGCAGTCATTATTGCCCATTTAATTTCTTTCGAGTGGGCATAAATTCTAAAGTGCTTGCGGGCAGATTCTGGGTGCCCGTAGCGGGCATTTATATCTACTTTTGACCAGTACTGTATATATATATATATATATATATATATATATATATATATATATATATATATATATATATATATATATATATATATATATATATATATTTAAGTGAATAACAGCAGTTTATGAATTAAGCTAGGCAATAAAGTTAAATGAGTTACATAATACAAAAACTTGAACACACTTACTTAATTATATAATTGATTAATCTTAGTCATTGGCGTAAGCTAAACGTAAGTTCATCCTTGACCGTAACAAATTGTCCGTAAGCCAGTGCAAATCTGTTGTGACTGGTGACTCCCCTCATTTCAAGACCCTGCACTCAACTGAGGGCGGTACCCGCATTTCAAGAAACTAAGAACGGCTTTTCGATGAAGCACTCAACTTAGGATAGCTATTGGCCCTCAGTTGAGTACTCGGTCTTGAAATGAGAGGTGGTTTGTTACCCCCCCCCCCTCACAACCGTATATTTAATATATTAACCTATTTCGCGCTCTGCATTGGATACAAGCCTCAGGTCATAATAGGGAGAGTGTCATACTCTTACCATTATGTATATACTCTTGCTTTTAGTTGTGAAAATTGAAGCTACATATGTTACCATTTCTTTTATAAACCTTTGAAAAGGCCTTTGAAAAACAAAGTTTAAGGACCCTTTGTAGTGGTCACATTTTCAACCGTGGTCTGCTTAACACTAAGATTTTGATTCCCACAGCAGAAAAGTTTTACCATTGCTTCTCGAAAAGTTTGGTTGTGGTGGGAATATATGAAAATATTCAAGCAAGAATTTACGGCACTGATTACCGAAAAGTATGGTCCGAACACATTCTTTTTCCAGTTAAACAAAATGGTAACTTCTAGAATTAGAGCGGGACCCAAGACTAGAAAAACAGTCGTAGCTACAACTATGCCCAAATATTTGGTAACCTTAGCTTCACGCTTCAGTCTGTCCGTCTGGCTAACATTTGTAGCTGACGCAAACTTGCGCTTTAAAGCAAACAAAGCTACAATATACATTACAATACTCCCAACTGCAGCAGATTTGACAATGATCCACTTGATAGAAAACACCAGGGCTCCGGTACCAAAGCAAAGTTTTGGAAACTTTGCAATAGTGTCACTTTTATAAGCAGAAAACATGCCAGCGATAACATTACCAGTAGCCACACCATAGCTTGTAGCGATTGTAATCCAACAGTAGCCGGTTCCAAAGGTCCCGTAAAATTTATCCGATGATACAGCTATCAATCGATCCACACTGATGAAAAAAGTCATCAATAAACTCGTATCCGAGCCAAAAGCTAGCAAAAATGGCCACGTTTGCTTCATACAAGTAATCATGGTGACTTTATGAACGTGTTCATTCAGCATCAAGATTCGCGATCTAATGAACCCCGCAGTAGCATAAGCGGTTCCGTTAATGAAATCTCCGGCTAAAAATATACTACTCACGTTTTAGGATCGAGTACTCTATTCATACTTACAGCTGTGTGTCTGGACTGCTAATGTATGAAATAAACTTGGCACTATTTAATTTTATATACACATTTGGTGGCGTTTTCGACTTTTTTCGGCAAACGGACATAAGGCTGTAAGCAATGACCTAACTATCTGAATTTGTTTAATAAAAAGCAATACCTAAGTTTTTGTGATTTATAGAAAAAAATTAGTACACGGATAAATGATGATATACACATTTGCAGTTATTACCTCATGCTTATAGTAAGGTCATTGAAATATTAGAAAATGTTTGCTAATATGTACCTTAAAGGTCGATTCATATTTACAGCCGTATGTCTGTTCAACCCGCAAAATTACTAAATCACGCCACAATCTCTCTTAAGCACTATTCGTACAGTGATGCTTTTGTAACCTTGCTGGCTGAACGACAACGAACTACGGCTAATAAAATGAATCGACCCTTAAGGTGGATTTCACTACGCTGGTTTTTAAAAACCATGGTTTTACGTACGTTTTCGTATGATATGCACATACGATATGTTGCCTGATTCGTTACGAATTTAGTAAATTTTCTGAAACCATGGTTTTTGCTCAGTTGAAATTTCAAACCTGCAGCATAGTAGTTATTTCCTCAGTTGAAGTTTAAAATCAGCAACATAGGTAGCAGTTTATTTGTTCAGCACACATTCCAACATTTCAATCCAAACGAAACTGAAACAACTAAACAAGTGTAGGTTATAGCACGATGTAGAGTGCACTCAGTAATTTATACGCACTGTTACGTGAAGCTCCAAGTGCATAAACGAGTGCGCGCAGCGCACGAGTTTATGCACGCGGGCTTCACGTGCCAGTGCAAATGATTGCTGAGTGCACGCTAGAAAGTATTATAATGTACTTATGTTATAACTGTTTTGAAATAACAGTGCAATAACTAAGATGCACGCCTACAGCAGTGCTATAACTAACTTATACGGCACGCTGTGAATCTAGCAGCGTGCACTTAGTTACTGTCGTTAGTTATTGCACTGTTAATATTTCAAGACAGGTATGATATAATGAAAATTATCATACTTGCTAAGCCTGCCAGCAGATAGTATTGTCGAGAGTGCAGACTGTTAGAAACCAAAATAGTGATAATCACAATTGCATTTCCAATAATGGCCGCCGATCCAACGATCTGATACAATACGTACTGAATTCACGCACTTTGCCATTTGAAGTTATCCGCTCCGCTTGTCACGTTGGTTTCGCTGGAATTCATGGTTTACAGGTGCACTGTAAAGCTGATACTTGAAACTGTAATGGCTTTTAATGTGGTATCTAGAGAAAACAAAAATAAGCAAAAATAAGATTTACGTGCATTGGTTGGTGCAACACAAGTGACAGGAATAATTTTGTATTGTTTGTTGTTTTGAAGAATTTCGGTGGAACTAGTTTGAAAAAAGCCTTTTGTATGTGTACGCCGTACGGCCACTCATGCGGCACTCAAGCCTTACATGTCAACAAGACCCTTTTGTGATGGTACACTAACATTAATAATAAGTTTCGTTGCTCTGCATTTCAGATTTCAGAAGCTATGCAGCCATTTCTTTCAGTTTAAACACAATTTAGAAAAACCATAACTTAAAGAAAAAATGTTGTACACACGCATAGTTTAAAATCAATTACAAGTAAATGTCGAAGACGTAAACGGGTTGTGCCAACTTTTTAGCAGGCTGGTCTTCCACAAATGATAATTTAGGAATTACTGCAGTGGATGACGCTCAAATCATGTAGCTACAATAATTAAATTGTGACATATGACACGGCACATAACTAACAGCATATTAAAGTGCAACACGCTCAATCTATTTCGTGTGTACTATGTAATTCCCTCGGTTTTGTAGCTATTATTTTCTTGGCCCATTACCCAGTGATAAAATTGTTTCTAAGTAGCAGTCTATATGAATCTGTTTGTGTTTTCTGTTTGTTTTTATTCTGCATTTTGGCACCATTGCATTGTCCTTGTCAAGTTGTATGTCGTTGACATTAAAACTTTATCTCCGTTGTGCGTTTCGTTCTATGGGACAGTTACTAAACTGGAATAAACCGATAAGATTAAATTTTGTTTTGCCAATAACTCATGAAATTGTGTATGATTTCATACAAAATTTTTCACAAAAATTATTTATGGAACCTTAAGCTTGAGCGCAAAATTTTGTAAATCTATTTCAACATCGAGATAGACTCAGGCTTAGGCTTAGATAAATAAATAAAAAACATCTGATACGTATTAACTATATTAATTTCTGTGAATCATCATCAATCGTATTACAGCCCTGACAACAAAATTTATGCACCAATTGTGAATTAGGTAGTGGCCGCCGCGTAAAAAGAGGCTATTCTATAGCACGTGCACAGTCGGCCTTAGTTTAAAGTCAGCCAAAAGCCACTTCTATAATTACGTGAACAGTTGGACTTTACTACGAAATAGGCGGATACCATCTTTCTCACGTAAACAGTTCAATAGTTAGAAAATTTTGTCGGTTTTAAACAAGAAAGCCGCATGCATCGTTTTCATGTGTCAACGATGGTTGACAGCTTCTGTTAAAAGTTATGAAGTTACAGTTTCCTACTGTAAATGTTCAGCATCATTTTGGTATTTAACATTATATTGGTTATTTTTCGTTAAGTTTCAGTTTGTGCTAGTTTGATTTGATAATAAATGCATTTGCCATTTACAGACAAATACTTTACTCGTCCCCCTAGTATGTAATAGTTAACTGGACTTTACCCTATGAGACTGCTATAACTAGACTTCTGCTCTCATGTGAAAAAAAATTGAGCACCCCTGTTTT